>APFE030755153.1:161952-274618 GCA_000404065.3 Pinus taeda
ACCTACTGCGAGCAGAAGGATGAAACTACAGGCTCACTATTTTCAGCCGCACCCACTTGGGATTCATTCCGAGATGCCGTCAAGGAGCAGTACTACCCTGTCAAAAGCTATGAGGACAAATACATCAAATGGACCACGCTGTGGCAAGGACGGGACCAAGATGTACCTGAGTTCACAAACATTTTTCACAGCCTTCGCACACAGTTGGGTATCAAAGATTCTGAGCTACATCTGGTACTCAAATACCGCAGTTTCCTACACAAATACATCCAGGAAGAGATGGAGTTCTTGAACATCTCCTCACTCGGCACAACATACCGATACGCTGTCAAAATTGAGCAAAAGTTCAAACAGAAGAAGCGAGACTTTGGATCTGCAAATACGAAGCCCAAAGGACAAAGCCAAGGCGGGGTGAACCAAGACAACCCGTCGAAGCCGCAAGAAAAGAACAACACCATGAAGTCGAAGAAGGACACAGGAAAGTGGTGTGAGTTCCACAAGAGTCCCACTCATAACACAAGTGAGTGTCGGACCAAGCAGTCATTGGTGGCTGAGTTGAAGGCTTCCGAATCAGATACATGTTCCGACCCTGAGCCAGAACACGACAAGGGGAATGGCAAAGGGAAGCAGATCATTGATGTGGATCCTAGCGCCACTGTTTCCACTGCCAAGATCCAGAAGAATGAGCCCGAAGAGCCAGAGGAGGTGGAACGTCTTTTCCACTCACAGATGTGGGTGAAGGGTTCGCCGCTGCAATTCATTGTCGACAGTGGCAGCCAAAAGAACCTTATTTCAGCAGAGGTCGTGAAGCGGTTGGGCCTACCGACTACACCACACCCACAGTCGTACAATATCGGGTGGCTTCATGAAGGACGAGATCTCAAAGTTCGCCAGCAGTGCCGCCTACCCTATAGCATCAAGCCCTTAACAGACGAGGTATTGTGTGATGTTACACCTCTGGATGTTTGTGATGTACTATTAGGCCAACCATACTTGTGGAAGCGACATGCTGTGTATGAGTCAAGGCCCCGTGCTGTCATTATTTCTTTGGGTGATTCATTATACAGGATACCGGAGGTAGCCCCACCTACCGCCACATCTTTGATCACTACTAAGAAAGGTGGCAAGCTCATATCTCAAACCAGGAAATTCATCTGTATGGTTCACTCCCAAAGTAAGGGGAAGATCGTTGCTACATCCATGACCCCCACGCAGGGTTCCTCTACGCAGCAGCAGCAGCAAAGGAATACAGTCATGACAGAACACAGGAACAACTTCTCCTCACCCTCAGGGGTACCACACAAGTTTCAGGTGGGCGACAAAGCTTGGTTACATTTGCAGAAAGAACGCCTTACAAGAGCCCATCAGAATCTCAGACCACTCCAACATGGTCCTTA
Source organism: Pinus taeda (assembly GCA_000404065.3). Taxonomy (NCBI): domain Eukaryota; kingdom Viridiplantae; phylum Streptophyta; class Pinopsida; order Pinales; family Pinaceae; genus Pinus; species Pinus taeda. The sequence goes on from APFE030755153.1 coordinate 163,350, forward strand.
CAGCAGTACCAAGCTTGTGGGGAACAATGCTTTGGAGCACAACATTCCTCCATTCTTTCACCTACACCAAGTGTTCAATGTGGACCATCGTCGACCATGCTTCCCACCATTACTGGACACATCAGACAGTGCAGAACAAGTTCAGCAGATGGAGGAACTCAACGCAATTGTGACCATTGCTTCCTAAGGGGGGAGGAATGATCCAGGGGGATGTTGGTGGCCACCCACCTATCCCATTTGGACCCCCACAATTGTCTCTTTCAGCTTTTTTAGTTTCCTAAATTGTAGCATAGTGTACTATTTTTAGCAGTTTTTCGGGTCCTGAACTTCCGGAGCCCTAAACGATGTTTTTTGGGAAATTTGGGGGCAACATGGGCCCATGGATCGATGTTGCCCTTCCCAAAGTGGTATTTCTTGGACAGAACGTTCTAACAAGCTATCATACGCATCAAACGAAGATCGTATGCCAAAGTTACGACCCCGGTAAATTGATGTACCAATTTACCCAAAACGGGGCCTACAATTTGGCGTTTCATCTTCTAGGGGTAGGTTTTGGAATGTGAAGGGTTTTCCATTGTTTCTCAACAATAAATAGGCCTTCGAGCCTCATGTAACGCAGTTCGGAACATTTTAGAGGCATGTAGCAACCACATCTCTTCTCAGAGATAAGCTACCATCTCCCTAGCTGGTTTATTTCCATTTCTGGTTGTAAGCATATTTCAGTATTTTCCATTAATGAAACGAAGTATTATTTCCGCTACATCTCTTTATTTATGGTTATCACATCTCTGTATTTATGGTTATCTCTGTAATCTATTGCGTTCCTATTTAAATCTGGATCAATGGGGGTTATAACACATGCAGGGGAAAAGGAAGTGTGTCCCTTAGAATCTTATAATAGTACGTAGCCTAAAAGGAACACACGAGCGGAATGAAAGCTTTTAATGTTAGAACGTATAAAACTTGTGGTATTCTAAACTCCTTACAAGTAGAATTAGGAGGAAAAATTGTATCCATAGAATTTGAAGTTATTGATGGACCTCTTGATTATAATTTTCTATTGGGTTTCACATGGGTTTACACCATGGATGTTTTCATTTCAACCTATTTCTGTATGATCGCATTTCCTCATAAGGGAGGAATTGTGGCCATCGACGAACGCACCTTCTTCACCTTTTATTCTCATGTTGCTAGAAGGGTATAGGGGGAACTCTACACTCTTATCAGCATCTCAGGGTTGGACTACTGAAGGATTCCTCACTCATGGGAACCTTTTCACTCCCTCCTCTTCCACTTCCTAATAGCTCACCATCAGTTGCTTATGTCAATATGATATCATCTTCTACTATCACGACTGATCCATGCATTGTACCAGATGAAACTAACATCCATATTTTTAGTAATTGAATGTTTCTTAGCCCCATTGAGCTTGATTACAAAGCCACCTGTTATACATGTAAGGAATATTACTTCTCTTCGATCAATTAGGTTGATCAATCATTGAATTATGGTACATCTTATGATATGTTCTCTCATATATTCTCTATTGACGAGAGCATCATGGAGGTCATGATGCTAGATGATGCATCATGGGATGGTCATCACCATCATTCCTCCTTACCAGATCCCATTGAGCATGATCTCTATGATGTGTATCTACCCAATATCATCGAGTCTTCTATAAATTCCATTTCTATTCAGGAATTTGATTCCAAAAAGAATCTCTCGAATATCGAAGAGAGGATACCTCTTGATATCTTTATTAAATCGTGTTTTGTCAAAAATATACACATTGGTGTGTCTTGCTCTCCATATAAGATTAAGACCTATAAATCATTATTTTAGGAGTTTCGATATGTCTTTGCCTGAACCTATGGGGAAGTTCTAGGTATCGACCCAAATATAGTGGTGCATGAAATTAAAATGTATCTTGATACTAAACGAGTTCAGTGATTCCTCCATCTAGTCCATCCAAAGAAGTTCTTAGTGATAAATATTGAAGTTGAAAAACTCCTTCATGTTGGTTTTATATACCCCATTCCTTCGACTAATTGGGTGTCAAATATTGTCCCTAACATGAAGAAATAGGGGACATTCTATGCATGTGTCAATTATTGGGATGTAAATTACACTTATCAAAAGGACAATTACCCAGCCTCATTCATCGACCAGATTGTTGATGACTGTGTCGATTGTTAAATATATTCGTTCATGGATTTTTTCTCCCAATATAATAAAATCAACATTCTACCAACGTATCAACCTAAAACTACATTTATATGTCCTTGGGGTACATTCGCCTACTAAAAAATCCCATTTGGTTTAAAGAATGTTGGGGCCACATTTAAACAGGAAATGGATTATGATTTTCATGACATTAAACACGTCGTGCAACCTTATTTGGATGATATCTCTGCTCATTCTAAATATTAATTTTATTACCCGATGCATCTTAGGTCCATTTTCTTATAGTTTAGATACTATAACATCTTACTTAATCCACACAAATGTGTGTTATGTGTTAGTTTTGGCCAACTTCTTAGTTTTTTCATTTCAAACCATGGAATTTGTATCGATCCTTTGAAAGTATAGGAAATCATTAATTTGTCTATGCCTTCTTCCATTTAGCTTCAACAACTCCAAGGGAAGGCTAACTTCCTGCAAAGGTTTGTCCCTAATTACACTAATTTGACCAAAGGATTCACTCACCTTCTTATGAAATGAGTTCTCTTCCATTGGGATAATGCTACTCAAAAGGCGTTTGATGGCCCAAAAAGATGTACTAGTTTGGGCATCTCTCCCTGGTTATCAGCATGGCTATTTCCTGTATCTCACTGCTACAATTTCTACTATAGAAATGGTATTGTTCTAGGATGACAATGTAGGGACTAAACATCACATATATTATCTTATTCAAAATCTCAATGATACTGGAATCAGGTATACACAGGTAGAAAAGTTGGCTTTAGCAGTCATTCAAGTCATCCAAAGGTTCTGTCATTACATATTTCTCCGGAAAATTATGGTTGTTTCATATTGCAATCCTATGACATATATTTTTTCATGTCAATTGTTGGTGGTTAAATACTCTAAATGGATCGTCATCCTATAAGAGTTTGACATGGATTTTATCAAATCCAAGTCAAAGAAATCCCTAGTTTTCATTCATCTTATGTGTGACCTTCCTTCCCTTGATTCTAAATCAACATCTAAAGATTTTATCCCTAATGAGTTGTTCTTTTTTAGTTCATCATCTGAGCTATGGTATGGAGACATTCTGATAAATCTCCAAACCCAAACTTTTTTGTCTGATATTTCTCACTCCGAGCAGTGACGTATTCGATACCAAGCCAGAAATTATATCATTATTGGAGACACCCTTTATCGATGCAGTATTGATACGATTTTATGAAGGTGACTCACACATGAGGAGGACAAGAAATTACTTGATGAATACCACTCAAGGGTATGTTATGGACATTTGTCTGGTTATGCTACTACGCAGAAGATCCTACGCGCTGGTTACTTTTGGCGTACCATTTTTGTGATTGTTTTCTCGCTATTGAGAAGTTTCATGCATGCCAAATTTATGATCGATAGACTTATGCTTTACCTACTCCATTTCATCCCATTACCATCATTTTTCCTTTTGCAAAATGGGGTATCGACTTCATGACATGTGACCCTCACTCGACCAGGGGGCATGATTATATCATTGTTGCAGTAGATTATTTTACTGAATGGGCCAAGGCGATGCCTACATTTAACAATACCAGTGAAAAGGATACATATTTCTTCTTTAGTCATGTTATCACATGGTTTCTTGTTCCTCATGCCATATTTACAAATCATAGAAAGAATTTATGGAATCATATGATGTTTGAACTAACTGCTAAACGAGGATTTTCCCATGAAATTTCCACTCCCTACTATCCTCACGCTGATGGAAAAGTTGAGGCTATCAATAAAGTTATCAAACTATGCTTCAATGTATGGTAGGGGTCCATAAATTGGACTAGCATTTCCTTCTTTATGATGCCTTTTGGGCATACCAAACCTCTATTACGACTGCTACCAAATTTACACCCTTTCAGTTGGTTTATGCTTTGGAAGTGATCCTTCCAATTGAGTGTGAGATTTTTTCACTAAAACTAGTTGTAGAACTTATTCTTGCCACTTCCATAGAAGAGGAACGTCTTTTACATCTAACACATTTAGATGAGACACGGTGTGATGCCACTTTAGTTAATGAAGCTCATAAAATACATATCAAGGTGCAATATGACAAAAGTGTCAAGCCTTATGTCTTCTCAGAAGGAGGCCATGTTCTTTTATATGATCAAGAATATGATTAGTTAGGACCAAGAAATTTCCAACCTATGTGGTGAGATCCATATATTGTTAAGCATTTTATTCCTAAAGGGGCCTATGAGTTAGTCGATTTTGATGGAATTCCACTATCGGAGCCTAGAAATGGGCTATACCTAAAGAAATACTATGCTTAATCTCATGCATAGTACATTGTGTACATATTGTATTATTCGTGTGTTGAGTGTGTTTCAAGTGTGTCTCTTCAGAGTTTCCTACAGTTTCTATTGATCCCTTTTATATTTGGTTTGTACATTTTGACATCCCTTGAACTGTATTTTGGTTATGATAATGGTTATATTCATAGTATTTAGAACTTGTTCTCTACAGCATGGGTTATATTTGCTCCAAATGGCGAGTTAGTGAGTCTTTAAGGGATTTGTATCAGTCGCTCTACCAACAAAATCGTTGAGTATAGCGCACTTGTTGAGCTATTACCTAATGTTATTTCACATGGTATCCATTGTTTAGTCATCAAACTTGACTCACAGCTCATGGTACTACAACTCACTAATGGTATCCTTCACATATTCTTAAGAATCCTTCTAGAAAGACACTTTGATTTCATACAATATGAACATATTTCTAGAAATATAAACACATTGATGGATGCCCTTGCTAATCACGTTTTAGATAGACATTTCCAGCGAATGTAAATAAGTCTCAATACACATCATTTCTATTGAAAGCATAATAGGAACACGGAAACATTGGAGATAGATATATATAAAATTTGGTTTACAAAAATTATACCCAAAACACATATGGCCACACGGCCCATATAAAAAACTACATGAAAATATCTAAGTATGCTAGTCAAAGTGCTCATGATAACATGCCACTGCACAAGCTATCTTGTGCAGTAGCCAACCAATATGGTTAGGCACTCCAATAGTGTGTTGATGAAGTCACATCAGAATCTAGTCAATTGCAGTCTCATCTATCTCGTGTTTCAACCCCTCCATGTGGGAATCTCAACTACATTAAGATCTCGTAGGGAATCTCATCATAATGCATCACCCTATACTGGTACTACTACCTCTTGTGGTTTTTCTCTTGCACGATGGAGATATGAAGCACCTATAGGTTGAACATGACCAATATTTGCATGAACAAATCAATATTTTAGTCTTGGAAACATCAAAAGAAAAAAAAAAATTATAAAACTTCAAAAATTTAAATGGTTAAAATATCTTACCCGTAACACCCCATTGCTCACCCTTAAGAAGAATGAGCTCAGGGTCTTCACGAAAATCCATCACTACATACAGATAATCATTGATCATAATGAACTACATGTTAGCACTTTATAATTCCTCCAAGCTGAGGAAATGAATCCAAATATAACCACAAACCACTTAGAAGATGGAATATAACCCTTCCATATTCAATGAGGGCTCTCTCTATCCAAATGTTTTGGTCACTTAGATCTTAGGCTAGTTATGATGCTCAGAGGGAAATAGGTTTCAAAATTTTGTTGGGAGGGGAGAATACATATCCATTGGGAATGGAGTGATGTTACGTTGATGATTTTCTAGTGAGTGTAGGTTTTAACCTTGTATAGAAATTACCTTCATACAAATTCTAAAAATAGGAAATAAACAATGGCGAGAGCTTAAAACATAAAACGGATATACACATAGATTTTCCCCTAGATCCCAAAACTGGGACTACAGAATTTATTTTTCATTATGTTCATTTCAATGTTACAATACATATATATACATGTCGAAGCATCCATAAAATCCAATCCATTAACCCTGGATTAGAACATAACCATAGTCCCTTCATCAAATCTACAAAATACCATTGACAGAAAACCATCATGCCCAAAACCATGTGCAAAATCCATACACAAAACCCTAGGTAGGTCCATCCACCTAATATAGGGTCAAAAAAAAAATCGGGGCGTTGTCTTAGACCCCGTGCAGAGGAGCTACCACCCCCGCTGTGACCGCCTTAGCATCCAGAGCGACGTACAATGAGTATATAAAGACATGAGGAATCTTATACAAGGTAAAATTAGGAATTTCTTCTAGATTTTTCTATTAAATTCATTGTGGAAGGGTGAGTAGAAGAATTCTAAATGCCATTAAAGAAGAAAACATAAGTTGGTTATCAAACAGTATAAGAGCACTTTTAAAGAAAAATATAAGAAAAATATTTGTTTAGCTAAATAACAAGATACACATTCAAAGCATGATTGATAATAGAAGATAACTTACAAAACAAAGAAGCACATCTCCATAGAAACTAACACAGGAATCCTTGTAAAATCAGACCTTTGTCTTTTCATTCACTAAAAAATATATCGGAAAAATGAAGTACACAATGTCTCTTATTCTAAAACCTTACCAAACCTTTTCTTCATCACAATTACAACATAAATAGATCAAAAAAATTAGTTCCCAACCCTAGGAACCGAATTCCTTAAAGGGAGTTTTGTTTTTACCTAATGCAGTGAATATAGAACTATTTTTATGAAAATTAGGAATTGTTTGACCAAGGCTTTATAAAACAAATTTATATTAATTTCATAGCCTAAATCGAGCTCAAGGTTTTTATATGCCTCATGATATTAACCAAGATCATAAAAATAAATTACATAGCTTTTAGACATAAAATTCTCAGTCAAAAGGTTGAATGTGTGTCAGCAAAAACATAGCATAGAAAATTGATCGTTGATGTAGCTCTGGTCACTATTTAAGTTTCTTGATGATTGGTACATGTGTGAAATGGTCTAGAAATCATCAAATTTCCCTCTATAAACCTTTTTTCATCATGCAAAGATCCCAACTTTCAAAATTCCACCTATAACAAAAGTGCAGTGCTTGTGATAGTGCAGCGAAACTTGTCCTACATGGGTTTTGACCAACACTAATGTCTTTGAGCAAGATGTATAACCTGTTGATGATGCTAACATTCCTTATACCCATTTTAACGAAACTTTTCCTACATGGGTTTTGACCAACACTGATGTCTTTGAACAAGATGTATAACCTGTTGATGATGTTAACATTCCTTATACCCATTTTCAAACCTTCAACTCACTAAAAGATGACAAACTTCTTGATTTCATCAAAACCCTAACCCTAATGCTTGGCCAAAATACAAAATTGTTGTTTGAGCTACTCTTTTAACAAAGTTTCATGGTTTCTTGAGTATAGTTGATTGTACTCTTAAAAGTTTTCAAACATTGGATGGCCCTCTTATACAACCATAATTCTTGGACAAAAAACAAAAAGGCCAAAATTTCTTTGATTTCCTATTCCAACATTCAAACTTTGGTTACTTCACCCAACAAATCTAGCTAACCTATGTTTTTCTCTCATATCTCCAACTTTTGCTTGTAAACCCTCAACTCCCTCCTCATGGTAAGGTTTTTCCTACATATTTTTTTGAGTTTCCTATGCAAAGAAAGAGTCATTTTCAGCATATACTTGGCATTTTACATTGATGGATCATACATGTTCAAAAGGCCATACATATTTTTCCTAACCCTTTCACCCTGCTCCTTAAGTTTAGAAATTTATTTCACCGTGGGATTTCTTAATTGCATCCTCAACTTGTTAAAAGTATGTTGTCCCTCATCTATCTCTATTTTATTCTCTTCTTGTACTGACTTCTCTTCCTGTCTCTGAAATTTTCTAGTTGAAGACCTAGTGACTCTAGTTGATGGAGCTTCTACCTCTTAAATGTCCTCTCTCACTATATTCTTCTTGTCTTTAGACTTAGTGATAGATTGTGTAGCATTTTTCAATGGTTCTTCTTCATTAGTCTTAGTTGTCATTTCTAGAGCAACCTTCTTCAATTCCACGTTATCATGTTGCAATTGGGAAATGACCAAGTGTGCTTTCTTTAACTATTCTTGCAATTCCAAAATATCTCTGTCTTTATCACTTGGAACAATTTCCTCTGGCATAGCCTTTAAAGGTTCAGATGGTTTCTCAAGTGCTTGTTCCAAGTGTAGTTTCTTTGAAATAGATATAGTAAGGGAAATTTTGGGAACATTCACTACTTCAGGAGAAAAATGAAACCTTTTCCCCATCTTCTTTTTTGATGAATGAACTAAACTAAGGACCTTTTGATTGAACTTTCACTAGTGATTGTATATATTTTTCCATTGATGATGGTGTATCCTTCCTACTCAGAGAACTAGTTGGTAAGTTAGATACCAACTTTGAAGAATATATAAATGACTACCATGATTGATTTCTCCTATTTAGTTCCTCCAACACCAACAATTTAGTCAAAGAGAAGTGGACAAGGATAGGTTCCGCTTGGCCTTGTTTTCCTTGCACTTTGTCTTCCATATTGCTATGGCTTTTGAACAAATAAAGGGCATATTCAAAGGACTCTTTCCTTCGAAGTGCATCAAAAGCCTAAAATGATATTGATAGATCCTCCCAAATCTGCCCTCATGGATAAAGAATCTCTGGATTGTCTTCAAAATCTTATTTTAGGGTTCAAGCAAGTATTCTCTAGTTACAATGGTTTTGTACCATTGTTTTATGTATTTTGGTTTCAAGAAATATTTGTAGTTAGCTATATCAAGAGGAATGCCCTTGAACCACTACACTCCTTGAAGAGAAATCTTTGTTGTAGCTGAGATGGTGACATCCGACATGGAAAAGTGAGCTCTCCAATCTTAACCTCCAACCCATTGAAATTCAAAGAAAACTCCTTACTGAGGTGTACATTGTATCCCTAGATCACCTCACAAAATCTAATGCAACCAACTTGTTCAAATTGAAACTCTAATTCTTGGGTCAAAATTGAGCAAGGTGAGGTCTTGGGGTTCAAATCTAACAATGTCTCCTCCCTTATGCTTCCTTTTGTCTAGGATTGTCATGATTTTCATAGTAGAGATGTAATCTAGGGTTTCTTGAATGCAATATTAGTGTATCTCAATTGAGTGTAGAAATTAGGGTAGTAGCGATGAAATTGAGCCTTAGTTTAGGGTTTTATGGAAATTCAAAATGAAAACTATGCATGGTAGACTCAAACAACCAAAACTGATCACTCAATCCCAAAATAATAACTAAAATGTTGCTCCATCATAGTGGAAGAATTAAAAATATAGGCATAGCGCATGGGGGAAAAATGCTTCTTGACCTCTAAGGAAAGCAACAACTAGGTATGAAGATTCAAATCACTTGAATGATGGTAGGCTTCAATATCAAGGTGGAAAACAAACTGTGGGTGTTTGGTGGGGGTAAGAACATGAAAACGCAATGCAAAGGAAAAGCACTACATATTCTCCAGGAGACGTTGTGAGCTAACAATTTAGAATTTTGCATGGTTTCAATGCATTTCCTCAGGACATGGGAGTAATTTCAACAACATGCAAAATAAATGTTTCAAGAAAATGAAGAATTGAAACCTAGATAAGAAATTTAACCATTGACTTGGAAAATGCAGCACCTATCTGTGTTCGCAGCACCTATTTGCGAGCACAGCACCTCCCCTACCTCCTTTGCGCAACGAACCTTAAGTGATTCTCAGCGACCTTTCGATGGAAAAAGTAATTGTTGTGTGGTTCTATTGGAAGTTAAACAAGCATTTGAACTCCCAATGTGGATAAATTTGAATTTCAAGAATGATGATGACAATCTTTGAACATCAATCAGAAAACGCAACAACAACCAAAAGTGCAACGTTATCCTCCTAATTGTTGTACCAATGTGATTTCATGGCAAGTTGTGATTTTACATTCTGACTGACCCAAGTGGACATACAAATTTGTGTCAATGATTATAAGACATGACACGATGACCTTACTCATGATTCTTTGGTGAAACATGACCCTAGACTCATTTAACTCGACCTCTTAGGATATTAATGACTATTTTCATGATCCTTCACACTCTTTGACATAATTATATTCAATAATGAAATTTTTATTGTATATTAAAACCAATAGCTTGATCTCTACAAGATCATCTCAAGACCTATGTATGCATTCCAAAATAATTTGAAATACAAAAATTGCTTTATGACTACTATAATATAGGGCACTGACAATGTCTATGCAACCATCCAAAGAAGGTTGGTGAAAAAGTGATCAATGATAGACCTACATGTCAGGACATGTGATCTATCCACCTCCTTATCCATGGAACCTCTGATCAGTGGGCTCGAGTATAATCTACTGAGGTTGTAGTAATGGAACCCTCTCTAGAGAAAAAGAGACCAATATGAAACTATAACCAAAGTTTTTCAACTTTACCTCTCTTTTTTTAGACATATGTTCCTTCATATTTACAAACACTCCCTCACTCCAGTTGAATAATGTTGGCTCCAAATGCTCGACACCATACTGCATGTATGATCTACTAGCTACATGAAGTGTTGAGATACTTGCCAATCTAGAAACGATGAATAGGATCGTTCTTAAAGAAAAATGGGTTACATCTTTTATGCTAATTTTCCCATCCCTATTTTTGGCTTGAGGTCTACAATAATAATAATTTAATCTTTCACCATTTCTCCACCCCTTCTTCGACAAGGAGAGAGATGGAGGTACCTCTCATGGAAAAACCTGTCAGAATATATATGTCCTCTACTATTATCTCAAGCAGATGTTCCCCAAATCTGAATGCATGTAATTGCACATCCCATGAATGAACAAGATACTCTAGTAATTACATTTTCTGCCTCATACCAGGAAGCTAGAATAATTTCAAAAATCCACAACTTTTGAATGCCTGGATTGTAGCAAGATCATTGGTTGCATTCAAATCCTATTCTTTGATGAAAATTTAACACACTAAAATAAAATACTGACACAGATAAAATAAACACTCAGAAATATACAAAACAGACATGGAAGAAAAGGCAAAGAGCCATCATGTGGTCTCTCATACTCATGTAATTCTCTCTTATTAAAATAATTTAATAATACATTTAAATACGTGAGAAAGTGGCCTTAATATAGTGCATCTATCTTAGACTCACTTGGTTGAGACAATTTCTCAACTTACGAACTAGTTTATGAGAGCTAGTTGGAGAGAATCTCTCATCCAAACTAGAATCCTTGGTTTGAGGAATTCTCATGATTTTATTTATTTAATTGGATTTATTATTTATTTTTAAGAGAGTGAGCCTAACATTCACCCCCGCCCCCAATGATAAATCCAAAATGAACAAGGAACTATCTTTCCAAGTTCTCAATTTGATCCTCAAAAAAACATTTGCTTGAAAAACCGCCAAAGTTGGATGCTGAAAAAATTCAAATCTGAAGAGAACATGAATCAACTGCATGTTTGATTCATCTCTGAATGTTGCTTGACAACTCCATCACGTGCCAAGCTGCAAAAGGATTCAACTGTCCTTTGCTTGAAAATAGCATCTAGTGTCCACTGACATAATTTGTTGAACTCCCACTGGCGTATTTATTGATTATGATTGCCCACTGGCCGATGAAGATGCCCATTGGCTGCTTCACTAATGTTGTCGAGACTTTCAATCTAAAAACTACTATCAATTTCATTGAAATTTCCCCCCTTTGTTAGCTAAAAGTAGAGACAATTTCCTTCAAATTATTTCTAAACCCCCCCCCCCCTTTAGGTGTAGGAGTGTTTCACTAGTGTACTCCCCCATTCAACTCCACGAGAGTACCATCTTCATTTTGGCTGCAGTACGTGTGAGTGAATTCAATTGTAAAACTTGTATAATATTCTAGCTATGGATGACCATTCCTAGGGATAAATCCATGAATAATTTATTTTCAATATACTTGATTGTTGGTGTTTACTGCATTTCTCTAATGAATGATTTGACTTGCCACAATGGTGACAAGGATGGAGATCAAAACACTAATCTGCTAGATGACCGGTTCTTTGACAATGAGAACATTTCGGTTTGTCTGCAACTTGAGTTTGTATGTATTGTTGTTTGTCTTCAACTTTCTCATGGCTTGTTGATTGCATTGGATCAATAAACCCTGCACTGGTGAACTTAATCGGCTTAGAATAATCAGGGATATGCAAGTTGTTTTCATCATTGTCATATCCTAATCCTCATCGATTTTGATTACTTTGAATTTCTTCCCATGGCTTGATGATGGTTTTGGAAGAAAGTTGAACTGGAACAACTTCAACACTTGAAGTTGGTTGAATGAATGAAGTTGAATGATCAGTTGTCTCTGGACTGATCAAAGACTTGGAAGCAACACACTTCTCTTGCAACTCATTTCTCTGCAGTTGCGACTCCAATTGAAGGAACTAAATCGTTTCATGTGCATGTTGAATATGCACTTGAGTGTCAACAAGAGTTGTTTTGCTAATTTGCACCATGTCTTCAACAGTTGAGAGGATCAAATTGTAAGAATATTTAACAACTAAATGTTTTTTCCCATATAAACTTGTGGGAACTCACGCTCGCTTGCTTTTAATACTTGTCGTATTTTCATAACTTGCTCGCTTGATGTTTGCTTCAATCATTTTTAGGCTTGCTTGATGTTGATAGACTTTCACTTGCTTGAACTCACACTCTTGATTGATCAAAAGAAGGGTGTCGAATACTATCGAAAATGCACCCAAAAGAAATTCTTACAATGATTTGAATGACTCAGTTAAAAAACAATGGATTCACTTGGTTTAATTGATTCCCTATCAATTCAAAGTGTGGGTGTCAGTTTCAACCGAGAATGCACCCTTACAATTTAGTTCAATTTGTCTTTTAAGACAAATTATAAATTATTATTTGCAAGTTCCAGTTTGGTATTTTATTAAAAAAATGGTGCAAGTGCAATTGCCAAAAAATTGTTGTTGAATGGTTGCAAAAATTGTTGATGGAGATGACAGCTTGATCGAATGTTGATGTAGAAAAGTCGTCTTGGCTTGAAATTCTTGACTTTGTAGTGTCCTTAACTTGATTTCTTTGATTAGATGTTGTGAAATGTTGTTGCAGAATATTATTTTTACCAAGTCGAAGAGGGGATGCTTTGTGCTTATGAACTTAATTGATTATGGGAGCTTTGATTTCAGGAGCTTGATCGATGACTTGTATATGTAAACTTTCTTATGTGCATGTAGTTGTTGTGTTGAAGCATAATAAATAGTGTTTTAAAAATTCAACTTAAATCACGCAAGCACATTCACGACACAGAGTGTACCTATGATCCCTTATTCAATTTCAGGCAGATCTAGGACACGATCACCACAAAAAGATATGTTTTTATTAACTTTCAAGAGACACCATCATGACAATGTCTTCAGTGAGGCATCTCAAGCACAGACTGAGAACTCCTTGGCATCAAATTGTCTTCAAAAACTGACTCTAAAACAATGATAATGCCAAGCTCTATCCCTTTGAAGCAACTTGTCTTCAAAAAACTGACTCAACCTTCTAGAAATAAAAGAATATTTACTTATCTCTCCAAGTACAAAATATTTATAACTCCAAAATGAAAAAATATACTCCTTATTTCTCCATTACAAATAAATGATTTTATCCACTCCTTATCTCTCCTAAAAAATATCACTCATTTAAAAATATACCCTCTCCTTTTTTGTTCAAAAAGAAACACTTTATCATCACTTTTAGATACTCCCCTTTTTAAAATTTCATTAAAAAATTCAAAAGTTGTATGAAATCACTTTTAAAAAAAAATAATTGTCATTTCAAATTCACACAGCTTTAAATCACACCTTAAAAAATTTCATGGGAATGTCAAAAGTCATGTAATTTCTAGCGTGACCAACCAATTTCACCTATCTTTGCAGAACTCCATTCTCCTTTCACGCCTTCACTCAACAACTCTATGCATCATTCTTCGCACAAGTCTTCATCATTCGATGAGAAATAACAATCCATGAAGAGTGCAAACACGAAAAATTCAACTATATTTTTTATTATGGGGATGAATACTTTTCAACACCCACATCAACCTAGACATTCATCCCCAAAAGAAACCTGATGTTGTAGTGGCATCAAGAGCTGCAGCTCTCTTTTGATTATTGATGGCACAACTCGTTCACTTGCTGGTTGGTTTACAGGTCCACAAGAAATAATTTCATTATTTATTTTCCTGAGAGTTGCAGATATCCAACATAAGCAACACACAACACCACGCTACACCAATTCCGTTGATTAAAATAGGCCACAAACTACACATACATTTGAATGCCAATTTATTCTCTCGTCGATTTGTCTGTATTCTGGCTGCATACGAGATTTTCTTAGATCCATAGAAACATTCCTAGTATGATGTTGATTTGTTGGTCAAGAGGAACAGTGTTCAAAGCAATTCCAAAATGCAACCAAATGTGTCTACAGATGATGGTATATCACAAGATTTTTCTAGAGGAAGACAGAAGGAAGTAATACAATGGCTAAAATGGTACAGGCATGTAGTCAATAAGATAGTGTCATGCAAAGAGATAGGAATGGGATCTGGAATGAAATCTCAACAAATGGATAACCAAATAGCACATACCATCGAAGAAAGAAGAAAAAATGGCTCCAAAGGCGAAGGCAAAGCCTAAATTCACCAGTCAAGTAGCTACTCCAAATTCTTGACCCACGACCGAGGCAAAGGTTGATGCCAAGACATCCATTTCTTTTGATGATCTGTTTAAATTCCTTACGTCAGGCTCATGTGTCAACTCCAAACCTAGCATAAACAATTTTCCACTAAACTTCGACTTCAAATCTGATTTTTTTTTTTATGAGACCATTTCCTATCTGCGATTTCTAGCACTCATATGAAATTTGATTCAGTGTATAATATATTGATGTTGACCCTGATATTGGACTCCCCTTTTCCTTCTGTGTTCCCAAATCAAGAAATCACGACCTCAGAGAAAACATTAGCTAGGCTTGAGGAATAAAAATGTGATTCTTTGGCAAGAATTGGTCCTAAGCTTGGACTCAATCTTCACGACCCTTGATGAAAAAATTGAAATGGAAATGGTGACAAACCGGAAAGAATTTGTCTTTACTCACATTCTCACCCAGCCGCGATTGATACACAATTCTAATGCCGCTTTAGTTTGAGCTTTCTAAATGTGACGATCATAGTCTCAACACAAATGCAACTCTTATCTTTCAGGCTCTGATACCACATGTTGAAAATTTAACACACTAAAATAAAATACCCGCACACATAAATAAACACTCAGAAATATAAAAAATAGATATGGCAGAAAAGGCAGAGAGCCATCATGTGGTCTCTAATACTCATGTAATTCTCTCTTATTCAAATAATTTAATAATACATTTAAATACATGAGCAAGTGGTCTTAAGATAGTGTGTCTATCTTAGACTCACATGGTTGAAACAATTTCTCAACTTACACACTAATTTAGGAGAGCTAGTTGGAGAGAATCTCTCATCCAAACTAGAATCCTTGGTTTGAGGAATTCTTATGATTTTATTTATTTAATTGGATTTATTATTGATTTTTAAGAGAGTGATTCTAACATTCTTCCTATTCTCTTTCTCTCCATATAAAGGCCATTTTTATGTTAATGAAGCCCTGAAACATAAATAAGAGACTCATTAGGATCCATTTCATGCAAGAAAATTGAAATTTTTTGAAGGGAAATTGGTAAACAAACTTTGGATTGTTGCCCAATGCAACCCTATAAGGAGAGACAGTGTGTTTCACCCCTCCTTGCTGTGTATTATCACTTAGGTTCAACACACCTTTTGACTAAATGGGGATGCCTTGATCCTAGGGAGAGTTATTTAAACTGTGGGGTGCTAAAAAACACCAAAAACTTGCATGAAATCACAAAATGAAACCATGAATTGAAAGATAAACCTCTTAGCTCTTACATGGAATTGATGGTGCTTGAAACAATCCACCAGATTGAGTGAAATGAGTCGTAGAATATCGAGGGAAAAAACTACTCATAACTCTCATTGTTGGAGGTAATTGTTAAATAATAAAGTTGAATAGTCATTTTCAATATTAATGGTTGTTTCTTCCATTATTTTATTCATATTTAACGTTTTGACCTAGTTACAACCCATTTTTACCATGAAACAAGTATTTGTAATCCCTTTTCTGATGTTCTAAGAAGGTCAAAACTTGTTTGATGGATTTTGTCATGTTTTGGACAAATTATTTTGATTGAGGAGCACACTTTTTCGAGCTCTATAAAATTACAAAAATAGAACCCTCTAGAGTCCTCTTTCAGTTCTTTTCAGACTTCCAAAATATGAAAATATTTTCAAGCACTTGTCTTTTGGAACTCATTAAAGTAAATGAAAATATTTCTACTCAATATAATTTTGACCCTTTTTGAAACTGAGATAGACTACTTACAAAAAAGGAATACCTTAAACATGGTTAAGAGGTTCTCTTGGGTATTATTTTCTACCTTTTCATACCTAAGGGACTACCTAAGAAAAGTAACATTTGGAGTTTTCTTTTTCACCTCTTTTTCAAACTCTCTAAACATGAAAAATATATTGATTTATACCTTCGTTGGACTCATAAAAGCATCAAATAATGATGGACTCATTGTTCATGACGGAACCGAACCACTCCTTCTCTAGGTTCATTAAATATTCTTAGAGGGATTCATCTGAAGAATGAACTTACAAGTCAAGCATGTGTTATCATCCTCAAGCTTGTTAAAAGATAAAGAGCTACTGACCAGTATGGTTGTGAAAATTGGGAAAATAGCGTACTCCATTTGTTAATGGAAGTGAGTCAGTATTGAACATGAAACTCTTCCACTTCATCTTTGTGGTTGTTGGGTTGGGAAATATACTTGTCTTTTGTTTTATCATATAGTTTCAAAGCCTTCGTTTTCAGTTTTGAGTCAATGGTGCCAACTCCATTTAGTGTCATTGTTATGTTCAAAAGAAGTCATTCATTTAATATCGCTACAATACTCTTAAGCCTTCATTCCATGTCTACCTTTCCTGATCCGGTTCTGTATCAGTATCATTTTGATCATTCTATCTCAAATCATCATATCTGTTTCATGTCATTTATGAGGGATACATTAAGGCCCTCCCGCAATGGGGCACTTCTTGGCCACACCATCTCATTATCCAGGAAGTTAACGTAGAAACACTCCCTTAGTACCTTGGTTCTTACATACATCAATGGAAATTTTCCTTGCTCTTGACAACATGTTTTCATCATTGGACTTTGACCAAAAAATTATGTGTGGTGTTCAACATCAAATCTTTTATTCACACCATACAGATTGTACTGCAGTACCTTGAGATCCATTAACATCATCGATGTTTTCTCTTGCATCTGTTAACGAATTATATCATTGGTTGGTAATCATATGGTGTCTATCATGTTCGACCCTAGCTAATTGATTCGTATCGTTAGACTCATACATTGGTTGGTCATGTGAACGAGATACAAGACCTCAGATTTAGTTTCATCCATCCAGGCTGCCATTTTAGGATTAATACAAGGTCATAATGTATAGTGGATATGATCATACAAACAATCATCCAGTCATGGGTCCACCATCAATTATTCATGGACATGTATTTTGATCATTGAAAATGTAATGTTATCTTATGTGTTGATTATGGGTATGCCTCCCTTAAAAAATATGTCATGATGTAAATGTATTATAACAAATGATGATCTCGTCAGTTGTTCCTAATCCCGACTTATCACAAGGTAAAGCACTTTAGTCATAAGTTGTCATTTCTGACTTTGCACTTTAGGGGTGAAATATGTCATAGTCCATTTTGTCACATCTAGTCAATAGGCCTCAAAACTAGATCATTCACATCCTTTGAACACTTTTTCATCCACCCTACACAAATCCCTAAGTATGCCTCTCTCATATCCCTGATTTTTTTCCTGAAAATACTTCATTTTAGTATTTTTTTGGACCAACACACCCTAGCATCTTATTGGCTAGTGTAGGTTGTCCTACTTTGGGCCTATGTTGATCACCTATAAGTTTCTCAGTCTTGGAGGTGCGTTGATTCTATAAATTTGAGAAAACAAAAAAGAATCTCAAAGCTTCCTCTGCCAAAAGCTTCCAAGATCTATTGTAACTATTTACCTTGGATAAAATTCTTGAATCCTATCCTAACATACCTTGGAGTTTTCATCCCTTATTTCTTGAGCTCATCCTCCCATCAAGAGTGGATCTCAAGCCCAAATTGGTAAGAGGATAAGAATTCATGAACGACCTCCCTCGTCTATATATTTATAGCCATCCATAGGCAAGGGTTTGGATTTTGGAGATTTATTCTACCCTTGTGTTTCTACCATGAGAGACATTATTCCATGCACTAGGGTGATTATAGGTGCACTTTGTGACAAATAAAGGACAAAGTCAACTTGGAGGAGCTCTTCTACAAGATCAACACTTATTTTTTGTTGTAACTCACTCCATTTCTATTAAGGCAAAGAATCATTTGTTTTCCTATATATGATTTTATGATTTCATGTATTTCAATACCATGCTGATCTATTGAATAAAGTGATTAGATGATTCTACATAGATTTTGTAGATTTTTTCCTTGTGTTATCTGATTTTTCAGATTCTAATTATATCGATCAAAGTTAGGATTGGAGCATCCAAGCCAAGGAAGGAGTGAAGCATATGATGGATTCCATGTATGCTTCATCCTGTTATCTATTTACTTTAATGAAAACATAATATTATTTGTATTTCTATTGTTTTAGGTCAATCCACTAGGCCTAGGGAAGATACTTATGTCCACAGTCATAGATTCTGTATAACAATCTCGTTTTCTAATACTAGTGATTTAATTTTGAGATTTATTCAACTACTTCCTCACCTATGGAAAGTGTGCTTCCCTTCATCCAATTCAACCTTATTTGATTCTTACATTGACTCTTTGTTCATCTCACTTTCTTTTTGTAGCTGCAACTTCCTGGTTGAAGACCTAGTCACAAAATTTCTCATTGATGAAGTCTCTAGCTCTTGAATGTTCCTTGTTGTTGCCTTTTATTTACCTTTTGAATTAGTTGTAGATGGAGTTGTCTTCACTACTGGTTCTATTTCATCAATCTTAGGTGTCTTCTCCAAAACATTCTTCTTCAACTCCATGTTTTCATGTTGAAGCTGGGTAATCACTAAGTGAGCCTTTTTCATCTATTCCTATAGTTCTCCAATCTCCTTATCCTTGTCATTTGAATCAAGATTCTCTAGTGTGTTATCTAAAACTTCAGCTGGCTTTTTAGGTGTTTTCTCCATTGGGAATTTCTTCGCAACAGCTCGTGTGAGTGGTTTCTTAGGAACATCCACTACCTCAGGAGAAAAATGATTTTTTTGACCCTTTTTATTGTCTGATGAGTCAACTAAAGTTGGTGGCCTTTTCACTGAGCTCTCCATTGTTTTTGAAAATCATTTTTCATAAAAGAAGGTGTATCCTGTTTACTTCAGGGGCTAGTTGGAAACTTAGGTTTAAACTTGGACTGATACAAGAATTCCTACCATGTCTGATTTTTCATTTTCAACTCCTCCACTATTAACAATTTGGTCAAAGAAAAATGAAAGATATTAGGCTCTACTTGAATTTTCTTACCATGAACCTTATCTTCCATCTTACCAATGCTCCTGAACAAGTAGAAAGGTAGACTCAAAGGGCTTTTACTTGTGAAATGCATCAACATCCTGAAATGATATTGATAAGCTCTCCCAAATATTCCTTCACATGTGAAATACCTTTGAATGCCCTTGAGTAGTTTGATATAGGGTTCAAGCAAATATTCCCTTGGCACAATAGCTCCATATTCCTTTATTTATACTTTGGCTTTAATAAATCCTTGTAGTTTACTATGTCTAGAGGCATGCCCTTGAACCACTATTCTCCATGTAGAGGGATCTCTATAGTAGCTAAAATGGTAACATCTTACACTAGAAAACTCAACTCTCCAACATTAACAGATACCCCAGTGAAGTTTTAAGCAAACTCTTTGGTCATTTGAACACTATAACCATGTATCTTTTCACAAAACCTGATGCAGCTAGTTTGCTCAAATGCAACCCTAATTGTTGGATTTGATTTTATTAAGGCAAGATATTAAGGCTCAAACCTAACTATGTCTCCTCCTTTATGCTTCTTTCTATCTGGAGTTGTCATGGCTAAAAATGAAAAGTGAATTCTAGGGTTTCTAAATGTAGATAGAGTGCTTCAATAATTTTGTGCGGCAAGAGTACAAAATTTTTGGAATCTGGGTCTAAATGAGGGTCTTTGGCAGGTTTTGAATGGAAATCCTCCTATATTGCAAATCTCACACTACAGGAATTCAATTTTTAGACAAAAATGCGGTGATATGATGATCCTATATATAGTGAATTTTCCAATGCACAAGCATAGCAAACAATCACAACAACTATGGGGAATAGGTTTCTTGATATTATGGGGCAGCAGGAACAAGGTTCTAAGACTCTAGATCAATTATATTGAATTTTTAGGATCTAGGATATATGTGGCAAGCAAAAAATGATGATTTAGCATAAGAAAAACATAAAACACAAAAATTGTGTGAAAGCGTAGCAAATTCTCCAAGTGCAACAAGGAAAACATAATGAACTAAGAATCCAAGGTTTGCAAGGCCATCTGGTTGCTTTCTTCAATAGGTAGAGGTGAATTAAACAACATATGAGATAAATAATTCAAGAAAATGAGAATTTGAAACCTGGAGGTGGAAATAAATTGTTGATTTGTAGAATTGCAGTGACTGTCTCTGAGTGCAGTAACTCCCCTGCAGAATTAGCGTAGTGGATTCCAATTGATGTCCAAAACTCTTTTAGTAGAAAAAATATTATATCACTGATTTCTTGGATGCCAAAACAATATGTTGAACTCCCAAGATGAATAAAACCCACCCTCAAGAACAACCATTGCAATTTGAAGCTCGAATCATGAAATCACAGCAAAGGAATGATGCATAACAACTTTCATACATGTTGTACTGAAGGGTGATGTCATAGCACAGGCTTGATTTGACAACCTAATTGACTGAAATGACACCACTAATTTGTCCCAATGATGATAAAATAGGACTAACTATGACCTCACTTTAACCCTAGACTCACTTAACTTAATCTTTTAGGGAATCGATGATTGTCTTCACATTATCACTCACACAATTCTAACATAATTACACCAATGATATAATATTACTTTCTTCACAAAGACTAATAACTTGATCTCTAAGAGAACATAGCAATTTTTTTTACAGACTGTCTAGAATGATGAAAAGACTAAGCCTGGATTTGATTAATATATCATAGGAAACTAACAAGAGGACGGAAGCAAACAAGAAAAGAAAGGAAAAGGGAGGACAAGGGAAGAAAAGGATGAGAAACGAAGGGTGGAACAAGAAGCTTCAACAGGAACTTTTAGGTAACAAGTTGCATGTGTGATTTCCTAGCTGGTTTATGAATGCATGGTACATGCATTTGTATATTTGGTTTCGTTTTTGTCATTAGCATGGGATTTGTCGGGTGTGATAGTGGTTTGAGCCTTTCCTTGCCATTTTTGGATAGCCATGCTATGATGGGGTTTTGTTATTTGGTTGATCTTTAGATTGTCAGAAGATTTTGGAACTGAGTGAGGTGGTCTCAAGAAAATTTCCAAGGGTTGGGAGTGGAGGTGGTTTAATCTTCAGGAAGCCCTCGATAGGTGGTTGTAATGAGGAAAATTATTCCTGGTAATGGTGAGGAAATTATGACGCATCCAAGCTTGTTTTAGGCTTAGTGATGTCTTGACTGGTTTTGGAGGGATTCTAGTAGCATGAGTGTGAAGGTGGTTTAATCTCCAGGAACCCATGGTTGTTTATGTATCAATTTACATATGTGATATCTTGACCAGTTTTTGTTAGATCACAGGAGCATGAGGGTGGAGGTCGTTTAATCTCTAGGAAGCCCTAGTTTTTTATATCTTAAGTCCCACATTCATGCCTAGAATATGGCATGGGGGTGGTTGGAAGAAAGAAATATTTGGTTCAACCCAATCTATGGTTAGCTAGTACGTGGAAGTCCCTAACTTTGTTGGATTTTACGTATGTTATTGAGAGTTATTTTCCTATTGTAATTTATGATTACTTGTCCTTTTTTTTATGTGTCTTTGATGGTTGTTCAATCATGGTTATTATTCTAGTTATATGTTGGTTATAAGCATGGTTCCATAACAGATTCTAGTTATGTCTCTTGATATGTTTTGATTAGTTAATGAATGGTTAATGAATTCATGAGCTAAAAAATGTTATTGTAGCCATTAAGAGAGGGCCTTAGACCCTCTTTGTGAATCTCCTATAACTTTCATACTCATATGTTCATATATGCACTCATGAACTGTAGATTGCATGTTCACCATATGTTTGAGAAAATAACTATCATAGTTAGGCCTGGTTATGTCAATTACTTGATTAATTTTTTTATGAATGGCTTTGTCTGGATGTTATTTATCATTATGGAAAGTCTCATTGAGTTCTCGACAATGGTCTGAAGGCTAGCCTGAAATGGTGGCTTAGAATCAGGACCAGGCCCTTTCAACTAGAATTTCTGGGCCATAAGCGCACCCTTACAGGATTATGCATGTGGTTGGAGGCCTATAACCACATGGAGGCCTTGACATGCATGTGTTTGTGGGCCCAAGTCTCTAAAAATAAATCCAAATAAGGGTTTGGGCTCTTGGAGTGGTCGTTTATCTCTTGGGTGTCTTGTAGCTGCTGAGGAAGGTTAATAAATTTTTAGTTTGTTGGCTCCACTTTTTTAACTGTATTTAGGAGGTTGGGTCATGTCATAGTAGCCCTCAGATCATGTTTACCCTATAAATCTAGTTAAAGTGGGTAAATGTGAGGTGGGTGGTCACATATTGCTATCAAAGCATGGTTCAAATACTTAGACTGGATGGGAAGAATGTATTTGTCATACATGCATGTCAATGTCTATGTGGTTGTTATGTATGCATTGTCATGGTTATGGTTGTTGTGTAGGAGGTCATTGTATGTAGTTGATGTTACCATGCATGATGTTGATATATTGATATGATTATGTACATACATGTATCATCTACAATTTGATATTGTAGATGATATAGCATCTCCTAAACTTCACTGAGGTATGTTGATTATATTATATTTGGTTATCTAACATGGTATGTTTGTAGGAAGAAGAAGATCAAACATAACTAGAAAAATGGTGGATTATAGTTCACAAGACTCTCCTTATATATTATATGAGAAACTAAGAGATGGGTACTCTCCTGACATAGAAAACACCTTAAGAAGTCTAAAGGCAGAGACCAAAATTTATAAAGGAGAGAATGAAAAAATCATTAAGTCATAGGAAAGGCTTGTCAGGACATGGGAAAGAAAAGAAAAGGTCAATGCAATTATCCTTTAGAGTTTTTCAGACATGCAGAGATAGGGAAAATGATGCAGGAGCATCTAACCTGGATCAATCATTTACTAGAGGAGTTAGTTTGTAAAGTTGGATTTAATTAATTAATGTATATTTTTAATAGTTTTAAGAGAGAGTGATAATTCTTGGAAATAGGAGAAGATTCGAGAGTATTGTGGAAGGTTTGAGAGGATTATGGATTATTTAGATCTTATCTAGGGATAAGGACTTAGATAGATTTTAGGGATCAAGAGAGATATTGTTGGAGTTTGTTAAGGGATCTAGAAACTAATTGGGTTCTAATCCATTTGTATAAATTGAGAAGAGCTTATGAGGCATGTATGTATGTAGAGGTGTGTGAGTGAGTGAGAGGACTGAAGAGGCCATGTATAGGCCATGATTTCTCTTGTAGATATTTTCTTCTTTAATTAAGGATTCTCATATTTTTATGTGCATATCTAGTGTGTGGATTTCAGTATAATTTTTTATGGTATGTGTTTATCCATGAGAGAAGACCTATGACTAGAGTTGCTGCACCATTTTTGGTATCAAATTTGAAATTTTATTCCATGTTTGTTTGAGGATAGTCACACACTGTCACTATTAATGATGCCATATCTGCCTAAAATCATTATTAGAGAGTTCAACTTTTGTTTAAGTTAGATGTTTTCGAGCATGAACAAAAGGTAAAGCCCATAAATAGTTGTGTGGATTGGATTGGATCGCTACAAATTTAAGGTTTTTGTTGTTAGCTGCTAGAAGAATATTGAGATGGTGGAGACAACATAAGGGCATGAAGAAGTTATTGTTGGTATCATTTCCAACTGCTCAATCATCAATTCATATCATTGTATATGGATCTGTGCGAAGCAATGTTTGACCTAGTGTGTCTGGACATTCCATTGGAAGTAGAACCTAGATTTTTTTTAGAAGACCACATTGAAAGCATTGCAAGTATTAACATGATTGTAAATAATGTGTCCCTTGTGTGGAGGAGGCACAAAATTCAATAGATATTATTGCGCATAGAAGGAGCATCATCACTCTAGGAAAGAAGTTTGTTGAGGCCAAAAGAAAGTCATTTCTTGCACTTGAGAATTGGCTCGTGGCTCGAAAGGAGAATTAAATATGATTGTGCATTTTGCAAAATATATTTTGCGTGGACAACATTCGATTGTGCATTGAGAAATCTGCTATTACCTATTGTTGTGTAGTGAAGGTACTATTTATGTTAAAGGCTCATGCCCTTGACTATGTATTTCATTAGAGTTTCTCTGAAGAAAGAGAAACTATTTCCAAATACCATGGAGAACATGATTGGCATATCAATTGGGGTCGTCATTGCAACATCAAATCAGACCTCAAGAGTCTCAAAACTTATGGAAGGCAGGACACTCTAAATCGAATTGGAAATGAAGCTATTCCTTTTGTCATTTTGAGAAGCATCGACAGGCAGTTGGAGACTATATGTGTGAATGAAGTGGAGAACTTTGTCAAAGTTTGCGTATTGACTTGTGTGTTAGTTTTGTTTTTTATTGTGTGATGGTACAATGAGTTAATCGCCATAGCTGAGTGAATGGGAAATCACTCTTTACATAGCAGATCAAGGAGGAGATCCACATCAAATTTCTTCCATCAATTCCACTCGAAATAGAGAAGAATAATGGTTTCATGGGCTGAGTTCCAATCAATGAGGCTGAAATAAACCAAAGGACCTTCCCAAATCATAATTTTCTAATCACTATGCTCGTGTTGGTGTGAATTAATTCTCTGTAAAATCAAAGCGCGAGTTGATGTTAGTTGATTTGGCACTAGAGCTTACTGTTGGCCCTATCTAATAAAATTGTATATATTTAGAGGTTGATTTAATTAAGTCTTCATAATTCCTAAGGGTGAAGTTCATTCAAAAATGGAAACTGATTTTCTTGTAGTGGAATGTCAAAATTCACTATGGAATAAGAGGTTATCTAGCCCAAGACAAGTTAATCTATTCAAAGGTACAATGAGTTATTTGGGAGAATGAGATTTCAAGTGCCAAAAGTGTTGAGTTGTTTGAGGGTTCATCAAATTGTTTGGTAAATATCTCAGTTTGCCTCATATATCCTCCTTTGCATTATTATGGCCTCAAAATAGATGTGTGCCAACTATTTATTTAAATTCATCAAAGAAAGGTTTGAAATCTGTAAAAGAAATTTACACTTGTTTCCCACTCATATTTGTTTGCCTTCAAAGTTCAACCATTAACAATATTGTTCCTAACAAAAAGAACATATTCCAAGAGGCCAAATTGATGCTAAATATCCCATCAATTTCATACATTGTTACCCAATGGTAATCAACTGTCATTTACAAAAGTTGCAAACATCCTTTATTAGGCCTAAAGTTCCACTAGATAAAGTATTTCTCAAGAAATTAGTCCATTAAAATTGAGAAAGCTTTCATTGTTGGATGGCAAGTATGAAGGCTTGTTGAAAAGGGGATTGAATTTAGTCGACAAGTGAATAGATGGAGTTCATAAAGGAGAAGAATATGATTGTTGATATTCATAACATAGGTTCGGGGAGAAGCCACAAAAAGGAGAAGGAAAATGCCAAGGTAAATGGCATGAGAAAGAATCAAGAAGAGATTGATATAGAGAAAGTTGACATAAAATTTTGTCTTGAGTTATTGATGGAGATGTTACAGAGGAATAAGGAATACTAGAGGTATGGTTGTATTATGAAAAAAAAAAGTCAAATGGCATAGATTGCAAGTGAAGTGGGACCGTAAATTGAATGCTCAACTAAAGGAAGAGTTATTCAGATTAAATGAAGTTTTGGTATGTGAACCAAAACATGGCCCATTTCTTTTTGAAAGTAATGAAGATATAGAGGATAAATCTATAGAGAATATTCTCAATCATATGAAGGATTCAGAGCAAAAAGAAGACCTGGTGGCTAAAGCATCAAGTGAGACCGCAAGGTCTTATGTTTTTAAAAATGACAATTTGCTTACAATTGCAGGCATTGCAGGAGATAGGCAACCTTTTGAAGATGTCTTCAGGACGAGTGAAGATCTTACAGTAAAATATGATGAAGAAAACCTCTTCGATGAGGAAAGGAAGCTACTGAAAGACCTTAAGAAAGAACCTATTGAAGACTATAAACAACATCATGATGAAGTACTTGTGAGGTGTCAAAGAGAAATTGTTGGAGTATTTGCTGAAAGAACAGGAGTATGAGAGTGTGACTATAGTCAGAAATGACGGAGCCTCTCAAGATTTTATTAGGATAGAGATATGTGTTAGTTGCCAAGTTTTTGATGTATTGGCTAACAAGGAAGAAGAGGTGGATGAGTATGCAGTCAAAAAGATGACAGACAATTTACTTCTTGAAAGTAAATTTGAAGATAAGAAGCAAAAAATGGAAATTGCAAATGAAGATGTTTTCAAAGACATTAAGGATGTATGGATGGTAGAAAAAGTTGAAAAGAGTAACCAACAGATTAAAAATGAATGTGAAAAATTGTAGCAGAGAAGAGATCTCAGGCAATATCTCAAGTAAGTTTTTGAGACAAAAGGATTCCATGAGAAAGCAGAAATTGATTCTTTGATTAAAGAACTATGGAAATTGATGATGAGATAGTCTAGAAGGAGACAACTGACAGGAAAAAGGATGATGAATAAGAATTTGAAACTAATTGAAGAAAGGAAAATGAACCAAAAGATAGTAAACATGCAGCAGCAGCAAAGGTGAAGAGCATTTGGAAAATTAAAAATTAAGGTTTGGGATCTAGGAGGAGTTTTATCATATATTGAAGATTAATGGTCATAAGTCCATAATTTTCTTTTACCTGGGAAGTCTAATGCAAGAGCATCTAACCTGGGTCAATCATTTACTAGAGGAGTTAGTTTTTGAAGTATAATATAATTAATTAATGTATGTTTTTAATAGTTTTAAGAGAAAGGGATAATTCTTGTAAATAGGAGAAGATTCGAGAGTATTGTCGAAATTTTGAGAGGATTATGGATTAGTTAGATCTTATCTAGGGATGAGGATTTGGATGAGATATTTAAGGGATCAAGAGAGATATTGTTGGAGTTTGTTAAGGGATCTAGAAAATAATTGCATTCTAATCCATTTGTATAAATTTAGAAGAGCCTATGAGTCATGTATGTATGTAGAGGTGTGTGAGTGAGTAAGACGATTGAAGAGGCCATGAATAGGCCATGATTTCTCTTGTAGATATTTTCTTCTTTAATTAATGATTCTCATATTTTTATGTGCATATTTAGTGTGTGAATTTTAGTACAGCTTTTTTATGGTATATGTTTATTCATGAGAGAAGACCTATGGTTGGAGTTGTTGCACCAAACAACCATGGATCAGTTATGGGCAGGAGGACATGACTAATGGGGCATATGGTTGTAGGTCTCATGGTGGGCACAGGTTGGACAAGGATGAAACAGTCAGAGATGGCAGGTTCTTGGATAAACCTGATAGGAGAGGTAATGGATATGGGTTCTACTCTAGTTTTGGTTTGGACAAGTATCATGGTCATCATCGCTATCATCCTTATAGGAGGAGTGACAGGGGATATTTTCCAAATGATTTCAAGAAATCCAAGCCACCTACATTCGATGAAGAGTTGAATAAACCGGAAGATGCACAGACATGGTTGCTTGGAATGAAGAAATTATTTGATTTGCATGACTATAAAGAGAACATGAAGGCCAGGATAGTTATTTGTAGCCTCAAAGGGGAAATAGAAATCTGGTGGGAAGATGTGAATTGTGTCAGAGACATCAAGACAGAGGAGTTGTGTTGGCATGAATTCAAGAGACTCTTCAAGAAGAAGTACTTGTTAGAGAGGTACTATGAGGGAAAGGATAAGGAGTTTTATGAGCTAAAGATGGGATCTATGACAGATGAGGAGTACATGACTAAGTTCCTAGAGTTTTTGAGGTATGTTTCATATCTTAAGGATGATAAGATAAAATTTCAAAGATTTATCAGTGGAATGCCATTAGCATTTAAGGATCAGATTGAGTATGATGAGCCTCAGTCATTGGAGTAAATCAATGGAAATTTGAAGCATTGTTATGAGAAATCAAAGCATAAGACCGAGTCTAAGCAAGGATGGAAAGGGAATGACAAGACTAAAGGAAAGTGGCCCCTAAAGAAAGGAATACCTTAGTATGTAGGTGAGAAATAACATGTTGCTCCTTACAAGAAGTTTAATGCAGTTGAGAAGGGCCATGGGTCTTAGCGTGGAGAGAAATAGAATAAAAGTAGTGGGCCTTTGAAGTGTAGGATATGTGGCAAGGATCATTGCAAGAAGGATTTTCCATTATATTAGGGAGGTATGACTCGAATCTACAATGCTCAGGAACTATAGTCAGTTTGGGATGTTTGGTAGAGCATTCCTTGGATCCATGTGGCATTTGATAATAAGCAGGTGGATCACCAGACATCCATTATTAAGATGGAAGAAGTGCATGCAAAGTCTTGGTTGGTGTATTTGGCTACATGTACTAAGAAAATAGTTCATCATTGAGTAAGAGATTTTGCATTTGAGCTGGATGGTATGCCTACACCTGTGCGTTTGAATGTGCTTCCATTGGGATTGTACAATATGCTTATGGGTATGGATTGGTTGTACCTTCACAGGACTAAGGTGGATTGTTACAAGAAGGCTATAGAGTGTTTGGATGATGATGGAGAGAAGAGAATCTTACAGGGTAAGAAGAATCCTACATCGATGAGAATGGTTATAGGTATGCAAGCAGAGTGGAGTTGCAGGAAAGGGTGTGTATTGTTTGCAATGCGTGTTTCTCATGATAAACATAAGGATGTTGAGGATGCAGAAGTCTTGAAGAGGTAACAGGTTTTATAGTAGTTTTAGGATGTATTTCCAATAGAGATTTCAAAGTTTCCTCCTCATAGAGAAGTGGAATTTCTATTGAGTTGGTACCATGATAAGCACTAGCATCAAATGCACATTTCAAGATGAGCACTCTAGAGTTAGTGGAACTAAAGTTTTAGTTGAAGGAAATTATTAACAAGGGATACATTAGGCCAAGTGTATCACCTTTAGGTGCACCCGTGTTGTTTTTGAAGAAGAAGGATGGTACTCTCAGGTTTTATATTGATTACATGAAGTTGAACAAGGTGATGATTAAGAACAAGTATTCATTGTCAAGGATTGATCACTTGTTTGATTAGTTCAAGGGAGAAGTAGTGCTCTTGAAGATTGATTTGAGATCATGATATCATCAGGTACGC
This sequence comes from Pinus taeda, assembly GCA_000404065.3. Lineage (NCBI taxonomy): Eukaryota > Viridiplantae > Streptophyta > Pinopsida > Pinales > Pinaceae > Pinus > Pinus taeda. The sequence continues at coordinate 193,307 of APFE030755153.1, forward strand.
ATCAAAGAAGAGGACATCTACAAGACTGCTTTCTAGACCAGATATGGGCATTATGAGTTTGTTATAGTTCCTTTTAGTTTGACTAATGCTCTAGCTACTTTCATATGTTTGATGAATAGTGTGTTGTGTCCTTATCTGGACAAGTTTGTGATTGTATTCAGTGATGATATATTGATATATTCTAGAATGAGGAAGATAATGTTGAACACTTAGAAGCAATATTGAGATTGTTGAGAGAGATCAGTTGTATTCTAGGCTTAGTAAGTGTATTTCTTTTCAGATAAAGGTACATTACTTGGGACATGTTGTTTCCAAGGAAGGGATAGTAGTGGGTCTGGAAAAGATCAGAGCTGTCATGGAATGGGCAGCTCCCAGAAATGTGGATAAATTTTGATCATTCATGAGGTTAGTAGGTTATTATAGGAAATTCATCTGGAACTTATCATGGAATGCCTATCCTATTACATCATTTTAGAGGAAAGGAAATAAATTTGAATGGACAAAGGAATGTGCAGCTAGCTTTGAGTGGTTGAAGAAGTTTCTTACAAATACTCCAGTTCTAAATATTACAGATCTAGATAAAGAGTTTGTGGTGTGTACCAACACTTACAAGAGAGGACTTGGTGGAGTCATGATGGAGTGATGGGTGGTGTGCTACGAGTCAAGGAAAATGAATAAGCACGAGCATAACTATGTGACTCATGATTTTGAGTTGGAAGTGATCATTCATGCACTGAAGATGTGGAGGCACTATGTTCTTAGCAGGAGGTTTATGTTGATAAGTGATCACAGTGGACTGAGATACTTGTTTGGCCAACCAAATCTAAATGCCAGGCAAGCTAGATGGTTGGCCATGCCCAGTGAATTTGACTTTGATACCAGGTGCATTAAGGGTAAGGAGAACATGATTGCAACTTCTCTTAGCAGAAGAATGTAGGTGAATCACATAGTGGCTATGAATGCATATGGGACATATTTATAGGATCAAATCTTGTAGGTGGGACAGTGGGATGATAGGTACCAGTAGCTTAAGCACGGGTTATAGCAGTAGGGTACAGGTGATCAGGATGTGGATTATCATCTCATGGAAAATGGTTTGGTGAGATTTAGGGACAATATCTATGTGCCATACAATAGTGAACTCAAGAAGCTTATCTTACGGGAATTTCATGTTAAGCCATATTCATGTCATCTGGGATATTATAATACTAACAATTGTGAATAAGTTATACTATTGTCTGAATCTAAAGAAAGGGGTAACCAAGTTTGTCGCAAGGTGTTTGGATTGTCAATGAGTAAACGTAGAGTGCAAGCATCAAGGTGGTATATTACAGCCGATTCCAATTCCATAGTAGAAATGGGAGGTTGTTTCCATGGATTTCATCATTGATTTTCTGAGGACATCTAGATAACATGATTCCATCATGGTTGTGGTTGACAGGTTGACCAAGATAACTCACTTCATTTCAGTGAAGTCTACTAATTCAACTAGTCATATAGCATAGGTCTTCATCAGGGAGACAATGAGATTACATGGTGTTCTTAAGAAGATTGTATTAGATAGAGAAGCCAAGTTCACTTCTAGGTTTTGGAAGGATTTATTTGTAAGTTTGGGTACAGAGTCGGCCTTCAGACAGCTTATCATCTGTAGACTCATGGACAAACAAAAAGGGTCAACAAGATTCTAGAGTAAATGTTGAGAATGTATGTCATGCACTAGTAGAAGAGATGGGAGGAGTATCTTCCACTGGTATATTTTACTTACAATAATGTATATCAAGAGTCCTTGAAGATGAGTATGTTTGAGGAAATTTATGGATGAAGTTGTAATACTCCAATCAGCTGGAATGATCTAGTGAATAGGATACTGATAAGACCAAACATGTTGGTAGAGATGGAAGAGGAAATGTAGGTTATCAAGAAGAATATAAAGTTAGCACAAGATAGGTAGAAGAGTTATGCAGATCAGCAGAGGGTATTTAAGGAGTTTTAGGTTGGGGAACATATGTACTTGTGCATCAAGCCCAGGAAGAGCCCCTTTATTTTTAGGTCATGTGCTAAGATAGCACCTTGATATTGCGGGTGTTTCAAGATCCTTAAGAGGATTGGACCGGTGGCCTAGAGACTTTCATTGCCTATGACAGTGAATGTCCATGATGTTTTCCATTTTTTTGATTTCTTAAGAAGTATGTGAAAGTTGTTGATCATGTAATTGGTTGGTCTGTATTACAGGTGGAGCCAAAAGGAGAATTCCAGTCGGAACCTTAGTGCATATTGTAGTGGAAAAAACTCATGCTCTGGAACAGAGAAATCGAGTAAATTAAAGTGTAGTGGGAGCACTTTGGGCCCAATGAAGCTACATGGGAAATGGTTGTATAGATCCAGGCTATGTATCATTCATTATTTGTTGATTGAGACAAATGAGTTTTGGTATATGTATATATATTTATGTATAGTTGTTATTGTAAATATCACAATAAGTTGTGCTATAAAGCTCTAATAACAAGTATGGTTGTCAGGTTGTCATGTTTGTCATGTTGGTTTTTCTTTTCAGTAGGTTGTTCATTGTAAATATTGCATCAAACTAAGTTATAAAGTTCCATGGGCAGTATGTTTTGGTTTTCAACAGTTTTGTTGGTCATAGGTGTCATAGAACACTAAGTACGATGTTCCCCTAAGGGGGAGGTGTTGGGTGCGGGATCCCCCAAGGGAAGTTTTAGGGCTTAGAGCCCAGATTTTGGTCAAAAGTTGTAACCCAGATGTAGAGACTCTGCATTTTCTGGGCACATAGTGCATAGTTTGTAAAAGATTCGTACAGTTTTCTGCCCTCAATTTTGTAATGTAATGTTGGCTATAGAGATCTACGTATGGCCTGCAGACAACGGGATTGTATAAATAGAGCGAGGCTCTAAGTAGTTAAGACATCTAATTAAGAACAAAATCTAATGATGGAATAGAAGCATAGTGGAAGATATGATGTGTAAAGTCTAGTTTTGGGTCGTAGAGTAGGAGAAGGCTCTGCAGCTAAGTGCACAAAGGCCTAGTAGTCTGTCGTTGAGTGCGCGAACCCCTACAGCTAAGTGTGTAGGGCGAGTTGAGTTTGTAACAGTTGAAAGTATTAAAAAAGAGAAGTTTCATATCATTTATGTGTATTTATTTCACGTTTTATGCATTGAATATATTGGGTATAAATTGGACTTCTATTGTTTATATGATGTGTGAATATATATGATTGTGTTGATTAAGTGAATATGACATAGAATATATGTTTACATGAAGTTAACTAACACTTGTAATAAAATAAGTAAGATACGTGGTATAGTTTGGTGAAATAACGCAAGTCACTACCATAGCAGCGCGAAAGCATCTCAGCCCCTAGTTAGGGCTGCATGAAAGGTGATTATAAGAGATCGTGAAGGTATTGGGGGTCAAAATAGTGTGTGAAGCAAACTACGTGAAGGTAGGCATAGTTGGACTAAATTGACACCTCAGACATCTCAAGGGTGTGGAACTTGGTTCCAGCATCCCCCCATACTGCTTCGAGTGAGACTCCAGTCCGTGCTCCGCGGGTTGATGCCGAAAGGGCCAATATTGTAGGTATTTGTTTCGCTAAATAACTCCAAACCTAGGTTAGGCCCCCTCAAGCCAACAAATGGTTCCGTTGTCGGGACCAAAATCTGCATAGAGATGTCTGATTTTGTATCATTGGAATCCAACTAAAAATGAAATTGAAGGTTGGTTGGATAGAATACTTCACGAGTTCGTAGCATAGAAGAATAGTAACCCATGACTGTCAAAAGAAGAGTGGTTAGACTACTACCTATACATAGAGATCCATGAAGTCTTCTTTGCATCCTTCCCTACTAAGCTATACAAGTGGACTGTGAAGCTAGCAGATAGCCAAGGAAGGTGGAAACTTGATGGTCCTATTGTGTGGACCTCAGAGTTAATGTGAAGGTTGGAAGCATCGGAGGATAAGATCACATGCACCGTTGATCATTGGCTCGATTGGATTATAGGAGGATTTATTACTAAGTTCATGGTTGACACTTTAGTCAGCTAGAGAGAGGTAGAGAAACACTTTCTCAAAGGACCACGAGGTAAGTACGTAAGATCTTTGAATCCTTGGATTAAAATGTTATTGTGTGAAAAGAGGGTTATGAAATTACCTTTATGTTTGAGGCTACGTGAGGTGTAAAAGCTTACAGGAACAAAGGAAATAAGGGACCAGAAAATAGCCCCTTGATTTCACCTTCTCGAGGGGAAGAGGAAGAGCTCGTGAAGGTCTCTTTGTGAAGTGTGGTCCATTTGATAAGGAAAAGAATTCCACGAATACCACCCCCACCCACACCACCACTAGATTCACTGCCATCACCTCTGTATTCACTTGTACCACCTCCACAACCACTACAATTCAATATGGCAAGCACACGAAATTTGCTTGTGTTCAAGGGATTAGGAAATGAGGATCAGACCAATTTTGGTTCATTGTAAGAGTCGTATGGGAAGCGCAAGGAGTTACAAATGAAAATATAAAGAAAGTGACACTGGTTAGCACCCTACAGGATTGCATGCTGACCTAATATATTAAGCACTCCAATGATAATCCAAATGTGGGAATCATGGATATCCAAATTGCGCTAAATAAGGAATTCAGTAGGCCAAAGTCTGAAGCACAGTCAATCATTGGATTCAAAGAGATCACGATGCTACTAGGCAAGACTCCCTGGGAGATGGATCAGAGATTGAAATGTATAATTTGCGAAGCTAATATCAATTTGACAGATGGATACCATGCGAGTGGTTTGTAGCTTCTCTAACACCACACTTAAGGAGTGCGGTATCGCAACAGAAGATAATGACTCAGGAAAAGGCCTTAGAGATCACAATGAGGCTACATGAGACCTCGATGCACGATCCTAACTTGGGAGTTCAGTAATTCCACGTGCAGCTGAAGAATTTATGCCTTGAGATGTAGAGTCTGAAATAGGATAGGACAACTCGACTAGAAGTGCGCAAAGGGGTGTGGTGCATAAAATGCAAGGGTTAGCATCATGACAAGGACCCTGCCCAGTTTTCGCAAACTACCTTGCAAGAGGAGGACCGATACCTTTAAGGTTGGAAGCGCAAACAGGACCTAGCCCAGTGCCTGCTTTGTGGTGCACAATTTGTCAAATAGTTGGAAAACATGCCATGGACAACTTCCACTTGTTACAGAAGTATACACAAAGTCACAAAAATTGTTCTACAACATTTGTAGATCAGTGGGACATGATGAGAACACTTGTAGAAGCTATGAGTGGATGATGGCTAGAAATCCCACCTATAGGGTTCAGGCTGAATCACGGTCCTTGGACCAGAATGAAGGAATGGCGCGAACAGGATTTCAAGGGCGCTGATGAGGCCAAGGTGAAGGAGGACCTCGAAGAGGTCACAGACAGTTGATATGCTACAATTACGGAGGTCCAGGACATTATGCCTGCGATTACACAAATATGACACACTTTTCATGTCTGTATTACACCTTGTTTGATCACGAGACAAAATATTGTCCTACACTGATAGCTATGATATGCAATAAAGGAGCACTACCACCTCCCCCGACTCAGAACCTGTAGATGATGACGTCTGAGCCACGCGGGGAAGATCCGAATGTGAACATTGTGCTTCAAAGTGGAATCACAATGGGATATGACAAAGGCAAACAACCAGAAGATAGTACTTGGGTTTGCAAACCTCTGGCGAAAGAAGCGGAGTTTGATTTGGAGCGCACCCAGGAAACCTTCATGGAAGCTAAGAAGAGCTTCGCTGATACATCCACTTCAGGAAGCAAAGATAGACTGGAGCTAGAGATGGACCCATCTATGCTCACAACATTCCTAGAAATGTGTATGAAGTTACTGCGGGACAGTAAGGTTGTAAAAGGATTACAGGAAGTCATTAACAAATGTGTTGGGACCGCACCAGGAGAAACGCACGTAGTCCAAAATATTTGAAAGAATAAGACAGGGACTGGAAGAGAAATGAGACTAACTATGCAGATCGGAGAATATGAGTTGGATCAAGTGATCTTGGATTTAGGGTCAGATGCGAATGTTCTACCAAAACAGACGTGAGAGTGAATGGGGTGACCTACACTACAGTGGTCTCTTATTCATCTACAAATGGAGAACCAACAGAAAATAATACCCATGGGGCGATTGCAGGGAATAACAATGGATATTGAGGGAGTGAGCGTGCTAGGAGACATTGAAGTGATAGAGATTGTGGATGGCATCAATCCCTACCCCGCGCTCTTAGGAATTGATTGGGCCACTACAACAGGGTGACCAATCTAAAGAAGCGCAAGATGATTTTTGAGAAGAAGTCACTACATGTAATTATACCTCTAGACCCTGCTGAAGCATCATGCTATACAGAGTTGGTGCACAACTATGAAAGTGATGATGATTTGGAATACATATACAAGATAATACTATGAGAGCAATACTAGGTAAATCCCACCGTGGATGGATAGATTTCATGAGAGCACGAGAGCTCCTATACTTCAGATTCTGATGAGGAGATAGAGTGATGGTAGAATTGATTACATGGAGTAACTACGTTGAATTGTAATATTATGACAAGATCACTGCGCTTCGTATTGATGAAAGTAATAGATCTACTTAATTATGATGGTTTAAGTGAGGTTGATACCTTCTTGGATAAATTTGAAAGGGAGGTGCTGGAAAAAGAACGCTTCCAAGCCTTGGACTGGGTACTGGGTGTTATGCCCACGAGATGGTGTGGTACGCACAAAGGAAGCTTTGATGACTAGCATGAATGTAGAAGGATGATGCACACATGATTTGGGAAGCCTAGGGTGCAACTGATAGACAAGTACAATGGATGGGGTGATCCACGCATGCATTTGGCCAGGTGGGTGCAGGAATATGGAAAAAAACCTATGCAGATGCACATGAACTCCGTGCAGAGAGGTATGGTCAATAAGCATGTGTTGGGAGGACAAATGTGCAAATGGTTCTTCATGTTGGAAAGACAGTATGTAGGAAGAACAATCGCACAAAAGGTTCTCCACGCGGAAGCATTCAATAAGGTGTGAAACGCGTTGAACAAGGTATGTAATGTGGAGTGAAGTGATTGTGACCTACGTGTACCTACAATATTATGGGCTTATAGGACGAAATGCAACAAACTGATGGGACAAACACCTTTCAGGCTTATCTATGGAGTAGAAGCTGTAATGCCTATGGAATATATTGTGCCTATTCTGCCCATGGCAATGCTCGCAGGTATGACGAACCGCAGATCCCTTGAGGAGAGCCTTACGCAATTGGAGGAGCTCGAAGAAGAACAGTTTTTGGTTGGATTCCACCAGCAAGTACAAAAGAAGCGCAAAGAGGCCAAGCATGATCAACATATTAAGTTGTGCACCTTTAAGGTAAATGATTTGGTGTTTTTATATGATAGTAAGTTTGACAAATTCTGAGGGAAGCTCAGAATGCATTGGATGGGACCGTATGTTATTAAGGAGATCACAGATGGTGGTGCATTGCAATTGGTGAAAATAAATGGAAAACTCTTCCCAAGAAATGTAAATGGTAGTCATTTGAAGCCATACATAGGCTCAACTGTCTGACTAGCCAATGAAAGCACATTTTTAGTGCTCCAGGAAACTAAAAGGAGGCGCAGGACTATAAACTACTCTACCCAAGAGCTGCGTGATGTTAGGACTACACATAATAGTGAAGTGTCACAGGGTCCACGACAGCACGAGGGTAGCTACCCTACCACACCGGTCGGCTGGAAAGTGACTGTTACAATCACTATTCATGATGTGATGCTTGGTGTTATCACAAAACCTTCACTGATGGCTGCTAATCAGTAAGACCTTATGTAACTGTTTCAGACCAAGCTTTTAGCTAGGGATTAGCCTCCCTAACCTGAGAGGGCTCTCTCAAAACAAACTACTGATTTATCTTTAGACACAAAGAGGGCTAACTCTTGAAATGAAAATTTAGTAAACATACTGGTTGGACAGACAACATAACATCTCTTCCATTGGGCTCATGGAGTCAAACATCTTTCAATAAACTATCAACTGCTCATTCATAAAAGCCAAGGCATGTAATGTTTAAACATTCAAGACATTCTCAAATAACCATCAACTCGTAAGTACACACAGGAAGTCTGAGCACTAGGTGAATTCAGAGTGATTGTATACTTAAAGAGCTGTAAAACATAAAGGACAAGAACCTCAACTTATAAGTATACACAAGAAGTCTGAGCACTAGGTGAATTCAGAGTGATTGCATACTTATAAAGCTGTAAAACATAAAAGATCAGACAGAACCACAAACATCTTGAGTATTTTAACAAAGGATGAATCTTGGGAAGAATAAACAGTCTTTCTATTACTGTAAAAAGCTTTATACACAGGCCAATATAACTCTGTTTTTGCATAAATATCCAACGTTGATTACATAGAAGATTCAGCTATATATAGCAACACAACTCTAACTACTTGGAGCTTCCTCCTCCAGCATGAGGGGATCTCGATGACTAACATTTACTAACCTTATCTATCTTAACAGACTCATTAAATCTACTAAGCATGAACTGTAACTAAAAAAGAGTTCTAATCAAACTTAAACGCTAATTTATTCTCCTCGTATTCTGATTCCTTTCCAGGTCTTCAACAGTTGTCTCCTTTTGTTATGGCCATGATTGCTGAGATAAGGATGTATAAAACCAAATTAGCTTTGAATGTTGAACGTGCTGATAGTTCATGTATCATAATGATAATCCCCTATTTTCACGGTCTTTGTTTCCCATCATCCTTCAAAAGTTTAGGCATGTGTTCCCAGCTGTTTAATGCTTCAAAATTTGATGAGCATCACCATCTTTCCAGGTATGCTGGAAGCCTCGTTGATTGGACAAGTGTACAAGCCAACATCTTCGTATGCATTTTCAGCCAAACCCTAACCACAGGTAATAAAGTACCTTTATTAAAGTTCTAGCTTAAGACAAAATCTTTTATCTTTATAAAGGATGGACACTTGTCAATATTTGAATGGCTCTGATAGCCTCATCTGGTTTCGTTTACGTTCATTAGCCCTTTTCTCCAAAATCTGCTGACCTCATCATTAGACTTGTTATTTTTTCCAAAAAACAGCATCTACAGCAGTTTCGTAGCGCGCTACGAAACTGTTGTTCTTTTCAAAAACACAGTCTTCAATAAATCTATCAATATTCTTTGTGACTGCAACAACTTCGCTTCTGGATTCAAAACTCCTAATTTATCTTGATTTTATATGCCGTGCTTACATGCCTCAAAAACCAATGAACTTAAGAAAAATAAAGCAAAATCTTGGGGTAGCACCTGACTTTTAAAATTTGCAATTTTATTTGGCAGCTAACTTATTTAGCTGAGCTTTTAGTTTTGCAACCTCCTTTTCCATGGCTGCAATTTCTTCTACGGCTTTCTCCATATTAGCCATTTCTTTCTCGGTTGCCTCCCATTTTTCTTTTGAAGATGTAATCTTGGTTTCTTTGGAAATGGGGACCTTTTTCTTCAAATCTTTCTTCTTGATTTCTTTTACTTTTTCTGTTCTGGGTAGCTGCTTCTCCATTTCTCTTGCTTGTCTTCTTGTGTATGGTTTTCCTTTTATTTCCTCTGCCTCTTCTGCTTTAGGCAGTTGTTCAATTATTTTTGTTGCAGGTACCTTCACAGCTACCTCTTCCCTGTGCAATTGTTCAACTACTTTAATTTGCCTCCTGGTGACTGGCCTTCGTGGTTTGAACATAAATTCATTACCAGGTTCCTCAAACCTTAACCTTTTTGAGGCCTTTGATTTTTTGGTGCTTTCAGGTGATGACTGAGTTAGGTCAATAGGCATTGACTCAACCTACACTGATTTAGCTTGCTCAAAATGAATTGCCTCAAGCAAATCATTTAGACTAGCTTTTGATATGGGGCTTTCTTCCACAGCTATTGATTTGCCTTTTTCTTTACTTAACTGACTTCTGGTTCTGAATCTTGACACCTGTTCAACTCCACTTGACACTGGTGCATTTTTCTGGTGCTTGATTTTCTCCTTTGATGATGATTGCGGTGTCTCTTTGATAACTTATGGCTTTAATAATTCTTTCAAATTGGTTTTGGTTTTCTTCATGATTTTTATCTCCTTTCTTAGTTCAGCAAGAGTAGGTTCTTCAGTCAACCTTTCTCTTTCTCTAACAGGCAGTGGGGTGAGCCATGTCTTACTTTGAAAACCAGCTATAAAAATAAATGAATCCCAATCCCGACCAATTCTTTGCAAGTTATCTAGCACTAACAGTTTTACTAGACCATGGTGAAACATTGATGTCTCACATTCATCTTTCCTCAACTGAATCTTGTCACACATCTTACTAAGACTTCGAAATAAGTAAAATGGGAGATCTATAAATGCCTTTCCTGTAAAATGCAGCAGTAGTTTGAAATGATAGGAGTAGACCTTGTTATACCTCCCTTCACAGGTTAAATATTTCTGAATGCATGTTAGGAGGAGTGCATAGTGTTCTTTAACATAGTGCCTTGGCACGGCCTTTGTGAGATCTTCATTAACATAAGGTTCCTTCAGGAACTCCTTGCAGGGGTTCATATCAAATTTGAAATTTTTGAACCACTCCTGCCCTCCTCTCGGGATTTCAGTCACCTTAGCAATCACCTCTGAAGATACAGGGAATTCTAGCATAGCTACTTTAGAACTTAAACCAGTAAAATTTAAGGTGAATGCTTTCGTTACCTCAGCATGCCCCCCTTGTAGCTTTTCAAAAAAATACCAGCAACCAGCATTCTGAAAGGCTTGTCTCACACCTTCATCTCTCAATGCGAGATCCAATCCCACAGGTTCAGTTCTCTGACACCTTCCAGACCGATGCCCCTTCTTCTCCATCTTGCTTTGCACTCCTTTGCGCAGAGAAACACTACCAGCTTCAATCTTCAAATGCAAACTCAAACTTTGAACGCCGGCTCACTTGCAATCAGGTTCCTTATAGAGAATGAATTCAGGTTCCTCTGCTTTAACAGTCTTATCATGCAAACGAGCCAATTCATACAGCATTAACAGACATCATACCACTACCGGCATTACAGACCATTTGAATGATTTTGGGTGCACGTTTATGAACCTATTGGGGAAATAATGGCTTACAGTTGCTTGAAAGGACACCATTCTGACAATTAAACGGACGGACATACTGACTCATCCCGAAGACATGACATTCTAAGAATCAGTGCTGTTTTAATCCCCGAATCTACGATTTCGTAGCGCAGACAGATATGAGTTGACAACATGCGCTACGAAATGGCTAGTTAATGACATGCTATGACAGGACTAAGACATCATTGCGCTGCAAAATCAGCCAATAAAAATTTCGCTGCGAAAACGCGAAAAGACCCAGTGACGTATACAAGACAAGATATATCTTATATAATCATGATGGAGGATAGCTAACGGTTTTTTGAAAATGATTCATATGAATACCTTTATAAAACTCGATCCCTAAGTAACACACATAGGGTAATAACCATTAGACACCTATTTTTGGACAACAAAGAACAAAAAATTTATGGACAACTTTATGTACATAACACTGCAGTTCTAGGTGATAACAGATTGGATCCTTCAAAATCAATGAAAAGCTCAGTCATAATATGTTTAAGCTAAAATCTTTAGATGGGAGGATTGACCCCCTTCTCGTAAATGGCTAAGATTTGAAACATTATTTTCAATAGCATCTAAAAGTTGTGCTTCCTGTAAAGTTTGTCCCTTTTCTTTTCTTTTTCATTAGTGTTAGTTGTAGATGTGTTGTGTTAGTTGTGTCATATATTGTTGTGTCTTGATCATTGTACATAAATAAGACCTTGTTTAAAAGTGCATGGCTCAAAAGGACTTTGTGGTGGAATAAAAGAGAAGTGTGATAACCATAACACTTGGCTTTCTATTTTTTCTCCTTCTTTGTTTGGGAAAATGCCATAGATTGAGATAAGACCAAATGGAAATATGATACATCCAAAAGGGGAACATTGAGGGAACCTTTTAGATCCGCGCCTATGCTAGTATCTAAAATACTCAACTTGGTGTAAATCTACTTGTGTGTTAATGCTTGTCCAATTTGGTGGAGAAAGGATAAGGGGGGAATCTAAAGTGAGCAAACCAATATAAGAGGTATTAAAATAATTCTATGAAGGAGAAACCTCCTATGATCTCAATAAGTCGAGATCCCTCTTCTGCCCATTCAAATAATAAATGTCGATGCACAATCCTATTAAATAAATAAATAAAGGGTGAAAGAAGAGAAAGGTTTCCTGCATAGGGAGTTGAAGAAAGCGAATTTGTCGGGTTACTGTCAAGGCTTGCTGGTAACGAAGCAATGTTTTTTCTCTTGAAGTAACTCTGTTGGGGTACTATCTAGGCCTGTTGGCAGTGGAGCAACATCAGAGATGAAAACTCATACATTTAATATCATGAAATTGAAACACACATTACCCTCTCCTGTATTGAAACAATTTTGATATGGTGTACCTTTTGTGTGTTCAACGAAGTAGAAGAGAGTGAGGTATTATGTGTATAACTGGGTTGAAAGGGGAAAGTCAAGGCAATCCAACTGGTAAATCAATACTTTCTGAAGGTCTGGCTCTTTTAACTGAAATTTATTCCTATACAGAGAAGTTGAAGCTCACCTAATGCATCGCCAAGTGTTGTCACTGCTACAACACCCTCCAAAATTTTCTATATTCAAAATTTGGAGCCTATCTTACCATCATATCTAGTGTCACCTTGGTCGTCAAGTGTCATTTAAAGATAATATGTGTTTCAAGTGTTCTTGAGTGTTCGCAAGTTTCATCGCATTGATTAGAACATCTTTAGTGCATTTCATGGTCATAATGCTTTTGTTGTTGTAAAACCACACTTTTTAGTTGCAGTCACACACACTTCACTTGATGTACTTGGGGAATGCTTGTAAAGTGGCATTTTTATGTTTACTTATCAGTATTCAAGCGTGTCTACGTTTTCTTGATGAGTTGATAAATGCCACACTTCATTTTTATGTCTAAACTCATCATGTTCGCACCTTTTCGTATCTTCCAGACTTAGACAATTTTTGGTTTCAAAGCAAACCCGTTAAAGTAAAGAGTGCATGAGTGCACTATGAAGGCTTGATCAGGAATCCTTCATTGTTTGTAAGTGTACCATGCACCCTCCAAGAGTGCAAAGTGCACTCCTTAAGCCCTTTCCCCTTCCTTGTTTTGAATTGTGCCCTTCCAGAAACCAAGTCTTCCTTTGAGCACACTCCTTCGACCCAAAGGAATGCACCCTCCTTGAGCACACGAGCACACCCTGAAGACCTTAAGCTCCATCCTTCAACCTTCCACAATGCACCATGATCCCTCTTGGCTCTTTGAGCACATGAGAACACTTTGAAGGCACAAAGCTTCATCCTTTAGCCTTTAGACTTGTGCCATGCACCCTCCTAGGCCTCTTGAGAGCATGAGCACACCCTAAAGACCTGAAGCCTCCTCCTTCAAACTTTAGGAGTATGCCCTACACCCTCCTTCTCTCCCTTGAGTGTACAACGCACTCAGGAAGCTCGAAGTCTCCTCCTTATTCCTTGAGACTTGCACCATGCGCCCTGACTTGATTGCCTCTTCCTCTTGAGTGCATGAGCATATGTCAATGCCCTGAAGCCTCTCCCCTTCATCCCTCCAGCCTTTCGAAGTGCGCCCTTGCACCCATAAGATCTTATTTATTTTCCCAAGTGCACTATGAAGGCATGAACATAAAATATACATAAAACATGTTAGAATAGGAGATTTTCAACCTGATGGTTGCATGTCATGAGTGATTGCGGTTATAGGTATTCCAGGAGTAGCATGGCAAGCACACATTCAAAAGATATGACAACGAAGGCAAACAAAGGAAGCATTGAAGAATAAAGAATACATTGAAAGCTTGATGATCCAAGCACCCTAAAGACTCCAAGATCAAAGACCCTTTGGAGGATGAAGGCATCAATGATCGTAAGTTGAATGAAGAACAAAGACATGAGTGACAACCATGTCACCATTGAAGAAAGTCCATGTCATCAGTCATTATCAATCCTATTCATCAAGGATAGTGACATCTCATGTCTTCGTCACATGATGATGTAATTATCTAATCATTATAGAGACAAATAAGTGGAATTCCAAGAGTTATTTATGGACAAAAGAGTCATGGAAGTCCAAAGGACATGCAATACCAAGAGCCATATGTAATTCCAAAATTCATTTGGAAGTCCAAAGGTTGTAGAAGTCTAAAGGTCAATAGGAGTTGGAAATTCAAGAGTCATGGGGATGTGAATGTACATGCCTCAAGTTATAAAATGATCCTCATTACTCATGTAAAGGACTTTTAACCTTGGCTTCTTCTACAAGGAATTATAGAGATAGAGTTAGTACTTTTGGGGAGTAAGTAGTGGCTCTAATGCTCCACTATTGGAGCTAGTGATGTTCATTATATTTATGTATCTTGGAACTTTTGCTTAATATCAAATTCTTTGAGGCCAACACATTTTCACACATGGATTGTGGATGTTTCTAAGACTACTCTTTAGATTTTTATCATTCATGTTTTCTTTCACATGTACTGGAATGATTGAACTATTTTGGTGACTTCGGGGCTTAACTTATTGGAAATGTGTTGTAATGTTTATAACAATCATCACTTCTATGTGAACTATTTCTCTTGATGTTAGACAAGTCTTTCTCATTCATGTGTGTCTCCATTAGGATAATACTATTACTTCTCTCTTAGAGGCTCAATTTCTTTCTCCTTTGTAGTGAAAGAACCTTGATACATCTATAATCAAACATTCACAAGGCACACTCTCTTGCTCATTCAAAAGCACATACATACATGATCTGGAATCTATCCAGGACAAAAAATTAAATGTATTACAGACTCATGTGCATGGATGTGCATATGTGACTTTATGCAACAAATCGATAAGATTGCGAAATACATAGACACTGAAGCAGTTAGTGAAAACATAGTAGGAAAACATGTAAACACAACAAGTTTAATAAGGAGTTCACCCAATGCTCCTGGGCTATGTCTCCTGGTCCATCGTTCAGTGGTGGTCTCTCTATTATGTTTTCAAAGTAGAGTTTTTACAATAGTGAACTCAATTTGAGTCTCACTCAACAGATGTAAATCAGTAGGACTAGACTTGGATCCCCCAAGTCTCTGGAGTACAGAGACTCTCCTTACTGAAACCCAACCTCTATTGGTCACAATAGTATGAGCCCAATCTGAGACTCAGTACATGACAAACATTTATCGAGGAGTTTTCTTGAAACTCTCAAGCCTTCCCTAGAGTACACAGACTCTCTGACTCTCTCTTGCTCTGTCTGGCTCAATGCTACCTTCTAGTCAGCTTGGCTATGTTCTCTGCTTTTGGCTAACTCTTTCTGGCTTACTGCTTACTTTGTTTCTGTGAGTTCGTGGCTTTAAAGCCAATCTGCTTTCTGACTGTTCGTTTCCACTTTCAGGCACTCTGGTTCTCCTGCCTCTTTGTCCATTTGAATTCCTTTGTTCTGCGTCATCATCACTATGTAACGCTTCATAGGGAGGTGGCCACCTATTCTGCAATGGGTGAGTGTGTCAGGTTCCTTGGACACATTCGAACAGTTGTTATTTCCATTTTCTCCAAGATTTCCCGCGAAACTCGAATCTTTTGCCAACTCATCATCCACATTGGACTTTAAATCCCATATAATCTTGCTTTATCATCTGTCAAATCTGGTCATTCATTGGGACGCGCCTCCACCGTTGATCTGGACCCCCCAGATCCTACGGTCATCGTGCATATCGGGTGGATAATTAGCTCGACGGTTACCTGTCCGATATGTGCAGTTTTCTCTCTCCTCTGGTGGACGCTTGTCACTCGCTGTGTGGCATCGGGCGGGACTCGGTCTAAACTGCTTACTGCCACGGGGCCCTTCTGATATCTTGCCTAGTTTTTGTGGAATCCTGCTTCACCAGAACTAAAACCAGTACTTTTTTGCGTTTTATAACCTTTTCGGGTCTGGGTGCTTCGGGGATTTCCTTCACTGAGGGGGACGCCTTGCGATATGCGATTAGCACTGCGATTAGCACTTAACACTAATTGTGTATCAGAATCTACTCCCATTCTCTGATCTGACTCCTGGTTTTGCCAATGTGTCCCCAACACACGTTACCATGGGCACTCGGTCTACGCGCTTGACCGAGGTCCTCGTTGCTATGTGTTGGTCACAATTTGCAACTATCATGAGGATTCCTTCTGATAGCTCGATCCTTTTAAGACTTGAATCTTTTTGGCATAATCGAAAGAGTTCATGAAAACTTAAAGAGTGTTCTAGGATCCAATTTAGATCACGACCTTCCCACTGAAAAAGATTTTAGACCACCAAAAGTTGGTTTTTAGGCATTAATCAAGTGAGGGTATAGATTCCTCGCTTGCCCAATTTCTATCCATTTCACACTGCTTAGTTTTGAACCTTTGAGTCCAATCCTTAGGTACTCAACATCCCCCCTGCGTGTAGTTCTCACCTTCCTGTCCAGAACTATATCTTCTTGCAACTCATCGAGATATTCAGGTAACAGATCATCAATAGAAGGAAATTGACTCTGCTCTTCGGGATCTTCAACCAATGAAGGTTCAAATAGTCTCAAGTTGTCTGCATTAGCAACTGAGTAGATGTGCATGTAAGCTGGTAATTCAAGGCGAAAAGGATTCTCACCAATTTTCTCAAGTATCTTGAAAGGTCCATACCTTATTGGCTTTAGCTTCTTACCTTCACCTTGCATTCTGTCTTTGCTGATATATAGCCAGACTTGATCACCAACTTGAAAACCATGCTCAGTTTGATGCTTATCATGCCTTGCCTTGTACTTGGCATGGCTTCTTTCCAACTGTTCTTGTACTGCCTGGTGAATCTCTTGGATTTGTTCGATGAACTTGGTTGCCTTGTCTACATCATTGTGTCCATCAACCACTATGTCTTTACCAAAGACAAAATCTAAGGGAGACCTTGGTGTGAAACCAAACAGGTCTCAAAAGGAGATCTTTGTGTAGAAGAATGTTTAGCTCAGTTGTAAGCATGCTGCACATAACATAAATGTTCATCCCAAAGCTTGGGATGCTTATTACAATAGCCTCTGAGAAACTGGATCATTGTCCTATTGACCACTTCTGTTTGGCCATCTATTTGCGGATGAAAAGATGTGCCCTTCTTCAGTCTGGTGTCCATCAATTCCCACAAACTTGACCAAAATTTCCCAATGAATCGAGTATCTCGATTAGATATAATGGAAGTGGGTAATCCAAAATGAACCCATACATGATGAAAGAACAACTTTACATTTTGTTCAACTGTAATCTGTTTGTTACAAGGTATTAAAATACACATTTTGCTGAACCTATTCACAACAACATATAAATAGTCATGACCTTTTCTAGATTTAGGCAATCCCCCAACAAAGTCCATGGAAACACTTTCCCAAGGATGAGAAGGGACTGGTAGTGGAGTGTTCAAGCCTAGTTTTTTGTTGTTGGGCTTGCTTTTAGCACACATGGTACACCCTCTTACATATCTAGAAACTGTCTCATGCATTTTCAACCAATAACAAAATCTTTGCAGCTGTACAACTGTTTTACTTACACCAAAGTGACCCAATATTAGAGAAGTGTGTGCTTCTCGTATTATCCTTACTCTTTCTATTTGAGGAATGCATAAATTTCCCAAATGATACAAGAGTTGGTCCTTAACATGATAATCTAATTCTTCTACTTGTTTGCCATGACTTAAAGTTGCATTTACATCTTTAAAATCTATATCTTGAGCATACTGTTCAATGTAGCTTTCATGCAATACTGAATTATGCTTAAGTATAGTGGATGCATTTATGATTGGTCTCGACAACATATCTACAACTTTATTGTGTATGCCCTTTTTATATCTGATGACAATATGAAACTATTGTAGAAAACCCATCCACCTATAGTGTCTTGATTGCTGCAACTTAGTTTGTGAGTGTAAATATTGAAGTGGTTGATGATCAATATGGATAACTGTCTCTTTGCCCATTAAATAATGTTTCCACTTTTTCACACTTTGTACTAATGCATACAATTCCGTATCATATGTGGGATAATTAACTACTGCAGAATTAAATGTCTCAGAATGATAACATATGGCTTTACCGTGCTGCATTAACACTGCTCCCATGGCATAGTCACTAGCATCCATTTCAATCTCAAATGGTCTTTGAAGATCAGGTAGTGCTAGTACTGGAGCTGTACTAACCTTTTCTTTTAAAGTGTTGAAGGCTTTCTGCTATTTGCCTCCCCACTGAAACACCTTGTTTAATCCTGTTAAACCATGTAAGGGAGCTGCAATCAAGGAAAGGTTAGAAATAAACTCTCTACAATACTGTGCTACTCCTAGGAAGCTTCTAACTTCAGTAGCAG
Organism: Pinus taeda; assembly: GCA_000404065.3. Lineage (NCBI taxonomy): Eukaryota > Viridiplantae > Streptophyta > Pinopsida > Pinales > Pinaceae > Pinus > Pinus taeda. The sequence continues at coordinate 211,850 of APFE030755153.1, forward strand.
ATTTGGGGTTGGCCAATTTACAATGACTGCAACCTTAGAGGGATCTATCTTCAATTCACCACCCCCTACAATATGACCCAAAAATTCAAAGATGTTTTGCCAAATTCACATTTTGAGAGCTTAACATAAAGGTTCTCTTTTTTCAAAACATCTAGAGTCTGCTTGACATGCTTTAAATGTTCTTCCCATGTTTTACTAAATATAAGAATGTCATCCAAATAGACAATGACAAAATCATGAATAAAAGGTCTGAGTACATCATTCATTACTCTCATGAAAGTAGTAGGAGCATTAGTTAAGCCAAAAGGCATAACCAACAACTCATATAATCCCTGCTTTGTTTTGAAAGCAGTATTCCATGCATCTTGCTCTGCAACTCTGACCTGATGATAGTCACTATGCAAGTCCAACCTGGAAAAATAGACAACTTCTTTCAACTGATCTAATAGATCATCTATGTGAGGAAGGGGATAACGATTTTTGATCGTTATCTTATTCAGTGCTCGGTAATCAATGCACATTCTCCATGAGCCATCTTTCTTTCTCACTAAGACAATTGGAGACCCACAAGGCGATGTGCTAGGCCTTATGAACCCTTTCTCGAGTAACTCTTGTACCTACTTCTTGATTTCTACATTCTCTAAAGCGGACAAACTGTACATTCTGATGTTAGGAAATGGAGCATCTTGTTGCAAATTAATATCATGTACTATTTCCTTTTTGGGTGGCAGACCTTTAGGTTCTTGAAATAGTATATCATATTATGAAACAATTTCTTCTAAATCAGCTTGTTGTTTAGCATTACAGCGCTCAAAGACATTGGTTTTATCAGGTTTATTTTCCTTTACAACCATCATTAAAAATTGTTTGCACGAATTTACAATTCTTTTCATCTGCCTTGAGTTTATGAGGGTATAATTATCCTTGAGTTTATGAGCTCTTACAATATATTTGATTCCATCTTTAACGAGTTGGTACTTGTTTTCAACTCTATAGAAAATAGCTTTTCTATCATACAAGTAAGGACTTCCTAAAACAATTATATCCAAGGGAACAATGTCTAACTCAACCTCATCTACAAATGCTGACCCAAAAGAAAACCTAAGTTTACATTGTCTAGTCACTTGTAGCTGTGCTTTATCACATAACCAACCTAATGGATATGGCTTTTTGTGAGGTGTGGTTAGTAATCCCAACTTCTTTACAATTGATTCAGAAATTAAATTTATTTGTGAGCCACTATCAAACAAAGTATCAATCTTTTGATGCTTGGAACAACTCTAATATGAAAAAGCTCATGTCTTTTCCTCTCATTTTCTTCATTATCAGTAGATTGTATAGAATTACTAGTAGATACTTCAGAATTTTTACCTTTTATACCTGTGGCTGCAATTGTTGTTTCATCTCCTAAGTTTGACCCCAAATCCTTTTGAATAGTTGCAACAGTCTTCTTATTCTTGCCCTCGTACTTCTTGGGTTTCAGCTCTAGATGCAGAATCCAACAGTGTTCATCATCATGCCCATCCTTCTTATAGTGAGTGCATGAAGATTTGGTCTTCTGTACAATATTTGTCTTCCTCTCTTTCCATTTCTATTTTCTTTTCTCCTTATTCTTGTTTGCAGTGGTTTTTGATGATCCCCCAACTTCTGGGTTCACATTCTTGCCTCTAGCCTCTACATGTGTAGCTTGAACAGATACCTCATCTATGCTAGTGGGATTAAACATGACAATTGTGTGTCTTAAGTAGCTGTGTAGACCACCTATATACTTCAGCAGAGTTTCAGGTGAGTCTAAAGAAATTCCTAGAATCAAATCTCTTTTCCTAAATTCTTGAGTGTAACTATGTACACTTTGCCCTTTTAATTGTCAAAGAGTTTGCCAACTCATCATGGCTCGATGCATATAAGCTAGTGGTTAGAACTGTTTTTTAATTGCATAAAAAAATTCACTCTAGACAGAATGAATCTTACCATGCTTCTTCATGTCAGCTTGTGTCTTGCCTTCCCACCCTACCAAGGCAGTGCCTCCAAGGCGTAGGCTGGCCAGCTGAATCTTACTACTGTCTGAATCAATGCTCCGCATTCTACAATAAACATCAATCTATCTAATGAAATTATCGAGCTTCTCTGCATTCAACTCTCCATCATATATTGGTAAATCAAATTTAACATCTAATTTAATCAAAGATGTCTTTTTTTTTGGGAAGTTTTTCTTCTTTCCCTTTGCTTTTAGAGTGGTCATGGAGGAAAGATTCTTCTGCTCCTTTATCTTGTTTGGAGTTTGATGCATCTTCTTCTCTACCTTTCTTAAATTCTCTATACGTTTCCTCTACCATGGCTCTCATGGTCATGAAACTACCCATGAACTGAGGGTCTGGTTCCAAGGGACTTTCCTCTGACATTATCCTCTTAGGATAGACTCTTCCAATTTCAAGGTTAGTTTCAACCAAATCTTCTTCTCCTAATTTAAGCTTTGATATAGTTAGCATTCAACAATAAATTCCAGCACAAGCTTGTCTAACCTTAGTAAACTCGAGCTCTGATACCACTTGATCTAAAATTTATCCAGGACAAAGAATTAAAGGTATTACAGACTCATGTGCATGGATGTGCCTATGTTACTTTATGCAACAGATCGATAAGATTGTGAAATACATAGACACTGAAGCAGTTAGTGAAAACATAACAGGCAAACATGTAAACACAACAAGTTTAATAAGGAGTTCACCCAATGCTCCTGGGCTACGTCTCCTGGTCCAGCCTTCAATGGTGGCCTCTATATTATGTTTTCAAAGCAGAGTTTTTACAACAGTGAGCTCAATTTGAGTCTCACTCAACAAATGTAAATCAGTAGGACTGGACTTGGATCCCCCAAGTCTTTGGAGTACACAGACTCTCCTTACTGAAACTTGACCTCTATTGGTCACAGTAGCATGAGCCCAATCTGAGACTCAGTACATGACAAACATTTATTGAGGAGTTTGCTTGAAACTCTCAAGCCTTCCCTGGAGTACACAGACCCTCTGACTCTCTCTTGCTCTATCTGGCTCGATGCTGCCCTCTGGTCAGCTCAGCTCTGTTCTCTTCTCTTGGCTGACTCTTTCTGGCTTACTTCTTACTTTGTTTCTATCAGTTCGTTGCTTTAAAGCCAATTTGCTTTCTAACTGTTCGTTTCCGCTTCCCGGCGCTCTGGTTCTCCTGCCTCTCTATCCGTTTGAATTCCTCTGTTCTACGTCATCGTCACTGTCTAACGCTTCACAGGGAGGTGGCCACCCATTCTACAATGGGTGAGTGTGTCAGGTTCCTTGGACACATTCGAACGGTCGTTATTTCCGTTTGCTCCAAGATTGCCCACGAAACACGAATCTTTTGCCAACTCATCGTCCACATCGGACTCCAAATCCCAGATAATCTTGCTTTATCATCTGTCAAATCTGGTCATTCATCGAGACGCGCCTCCGCCGTTGATCTGGACCCCCAGATCCTACGGTCATCATGCATATTGGGCGGATAATTAGCTTGACAGTTACCCATCTGATATGCGCGGTTTTCTCTCTCCTCTACTCGACGCGCGTCACTCACTGTGTGGCATGGGGTGGGACCTGGTCTAAACCACTTACCGCCTCGAGGCCCTTCCGATATCCTGACTGGTTTTTGTGGAATCCTGCTTCGCTGGAACCGAAACCGGTACTTTTCCGCGTTTTATAACCTTTTCGGGTCTGGGCACTTAAGGGCTTTCCTTTATAATCTACTCCCGTTCTCTGATCCGGCTCTTGGTTTTGCCCTTTGTCCCCAGTGCCCGTTACCATGGGCCCTTGGTCTGCGCGCTTGACCGAGTGTCCTCGTTGCTCTGTGTTGGTCACAATCTGCAACTGTCACGACGATTCCTTCTGATAGCTTGATCCTTTTAAGACTTGAATCTTTTTGGCATAATTGAAAGAGTTCATGAAAACTTAGAGAGTGTTATAGGATCCAATTCAAATCTATATGTCTCTCTTGTGCTAACAGCTAAAGCCAAGGCTTATCTTTAAGTAAACAATAGTTAGACTGTATTCTGGATGGGACTCTTACACCAAACAATATGAAGTCTAATTGGGACCTCATATCAGGGAGATCCCTTCTATTTTGGTGGTATCCAACACCGTCAACACAACTATAATCACTTCCCTTGGGGCCTTGAACAGATTATTGAAAGACTTACTCCAAGCCTTGCTAGATCCTCAAAAGACGAAACTCTACCACTTTCCTAATCTTCCAACTCCCATATAATGTTCTGAACCTTGCGAGCCTTGGAAATGAAATAATTGTGTGTTATCATCACCACTTTGAGACCATGTGGCTCGACTGTTTTGTCTCCACTCTTCTTCTCTGTCAGCCAAAAATCTTCTTCTTTCCTTTTCAAGGGACATAATCCTTTGCTTGGCTTGCTCTGTGTTATATCCTCCCCCTTCAAAATCCTCCAAGCTATCCAGTTACCTCTCCACTATTATAATGGATTCTGCATACTTTTTCTTTTTCTAAGAAGCCCATTGAACTGTTGCCTTTTTTACTTTCTTCAAATTCACTACAAACTATTCAACCCTCGATTCTTCCTGGTTTGGATCAAAGGGAGCTCATTTCTTAGAAATTGCTTCATGGAATGACTCATCTTTCAACCAAGAGGGATTGAATTTAAAAGAGCTCCCGAGCTTGTTCTTATCCCTTTGAGTTCATTGAAAATGGGGTGATGATCAGATTCCCCACCTATTCACATCCATTGTCGAAAGAGTGAAGTCCTCTCCATGAGTGCTTCCACCATAAGAAAGAAATATATCCTTCTAGGCACCCTATCATCACCAAATAATTTATTTCTCCATGTACGACACATTTTAATCAAATCCACATCATCGAGCTTATGGGCCTCTATTAAATGTCTTAAATATCTAGCCTGAGCATCTAAGTATAAATGAGGACCCAAAATTTTGAAACTCCCAGGGAGAAATTTAAATCAACCCCAACAACCAAGTTATCCACTCTCTTGAAAGATCTATACATTAAACCATCCCATAAAGACATTATTTCATGACATGGCCCATAGGTATTTACTATTTTTAGTTCCTTATCTAGATCGATAGAATATATGTCTGCTCCTAAGATCAGATATACCCCCTACGATCCCAAAAGCTTTATGGTCTTTAGATTTACACCCAATGCCAAATCTCTCGATCTACCTTTAGCATCTGAATCTACAAACCACTAACCAAGGAAGATGTATTCCATAACGCTCTTAATCAGGTCCCCTTATTCTAAAGTTTCTTGTAGAAAGATCACATCCATATTTACTAAGTTCACTAGAATCCTAAGGGCCAAATTTTTAGATGGGTTGGCCATGCCCCTGTAGTTAAAGGAGAAAAAGATCATGAGGTCACAAGTTTTGGGGTTTTCCAAGCTCTAAGAACCCATTAAATTGACTTGTATTTACCATCTACAACTTCTTGATTGGCCTTATGTTTCGCCCTGGTCATATAAGATTTTCAAACTCATGATTTTCCTCCAGATTTAGCCAGGGAAAGTGTTCTGAGACCTCCAACACAACCGAGGGTATCCCCCTTCCCATTCTTGGGTCGAAGATTATATGGTTCATGGGGACCCGATTTATTTGACAAATCTATATAAGCAAATGTTTTAGGGATATGAATACAACTTGAGGAGGAGGGAGGAGGAAAAGAGTCTTTAGAAACAAAAGATGAAGGAGATGATATCAATGAAGTGTCTATATGATGTCGTGTGTTTTCAACATCCATATCAAGCAAATCCAATGAATGCATTAATGAATTAACTAGGAGCGAAGGAGAAACATTACCCGAGAAGATGGCTCTTGCAGAAGGTGAAGCTCCTCCCTGGTCCATCTGAGGCTCCTCAATATCCATTTGATCAATAACTGCTACACCCATGAGCTCCATTTGATCAATAACTACTACACCCATGAGTTCCATTTGATCAGAAGCTATACCAATTTCATCACCCTAGTTCTCCTTTTTCTCAATAGGTTCCACCTTCAGATCTTCAATGGAAACCTTTGTCTGACACCCCTTTTCCGCATAGGATCCACCTGCCCCAACCTCATGCATCATTCCCCAATGACCAAACTTTCCAATATACGACGTTGGACAATCTCTAAGGATATGCCCTATCTTGTGGCATCAACGACACCAAAAAGGGTAGCCTTCATAGTCGAACAATTAACTGTGCGGGTAACCTCTAAAACTAATATTTAGCTCATCTAAGAAACTTTATCTAGGGTTCAAACTTACTAGGACATGAGCCATTGATTTTTTTCCACTCACTAGAAAGGACATACCCACTTCTAGAAAAGTTCCCAACTTGTTACTAATTCTTTTGAAGACCTCCAAAGTTCAAAATTGTGGAAGAAGTCTCGGTAACCTAACCTAGACTAGAACCAAATCAAGATTTTCACAGCTGGCATCAAACAATGGAAGTCATCTCTTAAGAATGGTTGGAGTGGAGTTTATACTCCAATTCTTACTAAGAACCCTGAGTGCCACTTCACTTGATTGAAATTCCACCATAAAACACCCATGATAAAGAGAACTCGCCTTTGGGGTTTCATTAGCCGCCCCCTCCAAGTTTTTTTGACCCATTTCTGCAAATAATCTTGTGAGAATTTTTGGCCTTTGGTCCTCCCTACAATAACCCTCTCTATCGTGTCCATAACTTTGTCCAACAACACATTTTCTCCTAGTACCATATTTTTATCCCCTTCCTTTATATTTGAAAACCTTCCCTTCGTTCTTTTTTTGGAAGAGTTGGGCCTCCTTTGAGTTTTCCGTTCCCTTAGGGAATTCTCCTTTTCACTAGAAGGGTCAAGTGTCGTCTCTACATGCATGTGAGCTACTACCTAATGAGGGTTTTCAACTTATCCACCACCATTATGACCCTCTTGCGAAGCCGCTTCTGAATATGGGTTAGGTACCTGGTTCTCGAGAGGAACCCTATCTTCTTTCCCCTTATTGACAACAGTCACTCGACACTCTGAATCAACACAATGAGGAGGCTCTGATTGAGAATCAACTCCTTTCTTGATTTGGGGCGAATTCAAGTACTAAGCAACCTCATTTCCTTCCAGGGTTCGTAAACCCTCATTTTCTCTGTCCATGGACTTAAGCACGACATCCAATTCCTTCATCAATATAGGTTCATCATGCCCTAACCCTAGGTAGGGTTCATTTTTTTTTTTTTTTACCATACCTCCTTTCTAAACTGATAAACTGCCAAATCACCAAACCTTTTCATCCCATTTGTTTGCCAAACTACCACTTCACTAGCCATCAATGCCCATGTAGAAAGAATTAGACCTAGGTCTCCAGGATCCCCTAAATAATCCACTATGTCTTCAAACAGACTGACATACTTGTCTAACTCAGCTCCCATAGCTACTAGGCAGTGTGAAACCTTACTCCCTGACCTTTAGATCTCCAACCATAAAATACACCACAATTGCAGAAGCTCCACTAAGCGGCCTTTAGAAAATACTAAAATATTATATAAAGTAAGAAAGTTTTTATAAATTAATATGAAATCACTTTTTTGTTAGTAATATTAATTATCCTCAATGTTAACTAAGAATGAAATTATAATAAGATTTATCATTATTGATTTGAGGCTTCTGCGATCTGTATTATGTGTAGTGTTGTCTTCTGGAGTCATCACATACAAATTATTGGAGTCGATGTTTCAAACCATCCTCCGCGGTTCATCATCAGGATAGATCAATTATTGGAATCGACTATCCTGATGGTGAACCACAAAGGATGGTTCAAAACATCGATTCCAATAATTTGTATGTGATGACTCCAGAAAACAACACTACACAAAATTTATCATTTTTAATTAAAAACTTAATATTATAAAAACAATTTTAAAATTGAAAAGTATTAATATTAAAACCCTGGTTCAAATATGGTGTGACATTTATTTATTTTTTATCTTAAATTTAATCAATATCAAATTTTATTTTTAATCCTAAATTTAGTTAATACCAAATTTTAAAATATTTATATGGTTACTAATAACTTAAAATTGCAATTAATTATAATAGGAATATCACCATTCTAGCACGTAGGAATTGTGGAGTTTTGTGAAATGTTTCCTTTAAATTTTGTGGAAGTTTTTTAATTTAATTCAAAGAGGTGGTCCATTACAAGAGGTTCATTTGTAGAGGTGAAATGAGTTTTCAAGGATGGTAGGTTTTTCTTTAAAAAGTATTATTTTATCAAAGTCATGTATGAAATTTGGTTTTTCTTTAAAGAAGTATTATTTTATCAAAGTTTATGTATGATTTTTGTATAATTTTTATTTGTATTTTAAAGAAATTGAACTTCAATTAATATTCTAATGGTCTAATATGTCATCTCAGGCAAGAAGCGTGTACTTCTTTTCTCAAGATAAAATAGAAAGACAAAAAAATAACAAGTGTGAAGGTTTAAAAAAAGATAAGAATGAAATGGAAGAGATTTTACAAGGGATGTGTTTTAAAAGTCAATAAGAATGTCAATTAATAAGGAAGTAAGGAGGTGTAATATGAGATAGAACGAGTGTCAAACTATCCTTTGTCAAAAAAAGACTATATAAATAGTGCATATTAGAGTTAGATAAAGTGAAGGAGTCGTTGTAGGATCCTTTGGAATAAAGAGTCATTATAAGACAAAGTACCTCACAATGTGGTTCTATCATTTTAGTACTAAAGAAAAATGAGACTTGGAGAATGTCTATCGACTATATAGCTTTGAATAAGAATCAACACCCTTTTCCCTATATCACTGACTTGTTAGATCAATTACATCATGTAAGGTATTTCATTGAGTTTGACTTGAAAGGCAAAAGATACTTAGAAGATCACCTTCAAGAAAAATCAAGGTTTATCTAAAATAGTTTATTAAATTGATTGATTTGATTAATGCACCATCTATTGTTATGTGTTTAATGAATGACATGTTGTATTCTTCCATAAATGGTGTACTTTTCATCTTTAGTTCTACTTGGAAGGAGCATATAGTACACATGAAGCTTGTGGTAAAGAAATTAAGGAAACATTTGCTACTAGCAAACATAAAGAAGTGTGAGTTTGTTAGGCAATCCACTTGGTGCATGTGGTTAATGGGGATGAGTTGAAGATTGATCTAGTGAAGACAGAGGCTATCCTTAAATGGACCACTCCTACTAATGTCTCATAGGTTAGGAGATTTCTAGGAGCTAGCTAATATTTAAGAAAGTTCAACATCATTTTTAGTTTTGATAGCACCACTTCATGTTATAATAACTAATGGTAAGAGTTTCTAGTGGGGTAAGAATCAACAAAAGTCTGTTGAATAAGAAGATTAGTTAAGTTCTAGTCATTACTCTATCTAACTTGCATAAATAATTTGACGTAGAAAGTAATGGTTGTGGGTATGCCACGGGAGTAGTGTTGGTGCAAGGCAGAGGTTGGTTTACTATCATCCAATGTATTCCATGGCATAATATTGAACTACCCTACTTATGACAAAGAAATATATCCATTGGCTAAGTAGTGAAGAACCAAAATCACTATTTATGGTTAAGGAGATCATTATCCATACATATCACCAAGTTATGCAATACTTTCAAACTCAGAGTATGATCCAACATACAAGACACTTTAAACGAATGGTATTTCTATAATAACTTAATTTCACAATTAAATATAATAAGGGCAATTCCAAAAAGTTAGTTGACCTATTATCAATATTGCTAGAACCTAAAATCAAAATTTTTGGACCCTCTATGCACATGGAGTCGTTTACGTATAAAGCATTTGAAGAAGAGAATGTAGAAGAAGAGGACATTGAGGGGGTTTCTCAGTAGTGATAGGGCCAACATGAATGATCACAAGTCGATTACCACCTCCAATGCAAATGACTCTACAAGGCATGAAAGCTTTGCGTACCAAAGTAAGAAAGGGTATCATTGATAAGTGAGGCTTATGCCTCTAAGGTTACTAAGCATTTTAGTATAAAAAAGATAATGACTAAATTGTAGATGTATGTTTATTGGTCCACATGTAAGAATAGGTAGATAAGTTTATTATATGATGCATTTATGTTCTATTAACAAGCCTAGTAGCAAGAAGTAAGTATTATACAATCCACTTCTAATCCTTAAAAGGTCATGGGGAAGCATATCCATGGACTTTGTTAGGGGTTTGTTTACAAAAAGAAGAGGCAATAACTATTTATATATGGTAGATGATAGGTTGAATAATATGTGTGCTAATGGCTTGTCAAAAGACAATGAATAGAAAATAAGTTAAAAGTTTGTTCTTTGAAAGAGTTTTGGTATACTTTAGGATTCCAAGCAGCATAATTTCTTATAGATATACTAAATATTTTGGACTTCGTTATGGGATAAATTAGATATTAAACTAAAGGTATTCACTAACTTTCACCTAGTACAAATAGTGGGAAGACAAAGGCAGTGAAGAGGACATTGGTGCAACTTATGTGAGGCTATAATCAAAAGCATCCATGAACCCGAGATGAAAAATTGGTTTATATACACCATTTCTTTAATAAAGCTATCCACATTTTCACTAGTGAGTCCCAATTTAAAATATGTTTTGAATATTGTCCACCATCACCATTGGATATTGTATATGGACAGCTTGAAGCAAGAACACCAACCTCAAGTGATATAATGAAGGAAAAAAAAATTTAATGATAGGATTGGGCATAAATACTTATAGGTTCAAGAGAGGCATAAGCCCAAACATGATTAGTAAAGGGTTGAATATATCTTCAAAGTGGGAGATAGAATTTGGTTAGAAATTAATAAATAAAGGTTACAGGGTCCATAAAACAAAATCAAAGCCTTAAGATATGGATGTTTTGAAATTTTGGAAAAGGCAAGCAATGATGTGACTCAATCTTCCACCTTACATATTTACTTGGTAATAAATTTATAGATCCTAGAACTCTATGATCCATCTATGTTCAACGAGGATGGAAAAAAATAAAACCTTACACTCCATTGAATATTTGGCATAGATGCACATGCTTAATTTTTGGATGACATAGTTCTATAAAAGAAGTATGGAATGAGAAAGTCGAGGAATTGTTTTCTCATCTCCTTTAAAACTAAAGCTTTTGGAGACCAAAAGAATCATAAAAACAAGAGTAATGATCTGAGATGGATCTACATATTTAGCTTATTTTATTGATTTTATGAGCTTTGGAATATATAATTTAGGACATAGAAGTGTCAGTCTGGGTTAGATGTTGAAAATACTTAATTTGGGGCCTAATACATGGAATTTTCGGGCAATATACATGTACTACATCATCTTTGCATTCTATACATTGATATATTTATAATAGTAGTTCATTTTTGTCAATGAAGGTGTGCACACAAAAGTTATGCCCAACAAGGTAATAATCCAATTATTCTTCATTGGTCTCAGTGGTAGCAATGTTAGCTCACCATAATTCACACATGTGGATCTAGAAACATATGTTAATCCACTATATAATCCTATAAGAATCATGAAGAATCCAAGATGGTTTTAAAATCCTAAACCTAATTCTAATTTGAGTTATCAAAATCCTAGCACGGGGAGGAAGTAAGTTCACTTTCTTTTGCCACCATTATTATTCCATAGTATGAGTAGTAAGTGTGGAGGAGATTCTAACAAAACAAAGAGAGAGAATACTACTTCACATGATTGTAGAATACCACAATGTCTCATAACTTTGCATCAATCTTGGACTACTTCAAAATATGTATAATATCCATGATATTAAAGGCAAAAGGAATAATCCATCATTTTCTTAGCCAAATTTCTCATGACGAGTTTCTAGTGGTAATTTTTTATGTTCATATGTTTGTTTTTTCTATTCTAGTTTTATTTCCATGTTATAATAGTTAAGAATATAGTTGGCATCTTTTATTTCTTGTTAAATAACTAAAAAAACAAAAAAAATAGTTATGCAACCAAGGATAGCCTTGTTGTAGTTATAGATTTGTTTTGGTGATTTGACCATTAAAATATCCAAACAATTTACAAATTAATTTCATTACTACACTTATACACCACAATGATATACATATATACATACATACATATATAATATATACATATGTACATATATACATACATACTCCATATAATATTGCAACCAATACTCTAACAACAAAGGGAATATCTAAGGACAAGAATATTAGGCCATTAAATCATATAACGTCCTTATAATAAGATCTATTCAACTTGTGTTAGATCAAGAGGATGTTGGAGGTGACAACAAATTCCACATGGCACCAGTTTGAGTTGGGAAATTACAAGCATATCATCATCATAATGAGGGCCATTAACACTTGCTTTCAAAGTTAATACATGGAGGGAATGATAAGGTTCATCAATTGGATTTTCAAGCAGATTCACAAAATGTAGGAGTACTGACTAGGGTTGTTTCCAAGCACGATGGGGATCTAGGAGGAGGTATGTCACCTTTAGAGCCCACTCTAGAGAATGAAGTGAAAGGACTCCCCCATCATAATAGGATTTTAGAGGCTATAAAGTTCACATACTAGGTGCATGCTAAGATTTTGTTGTTGTTTCCTCTCTACACTTTCTTTCTAATTTACATTTTTGTTATTAATCTAAGTCTTTTTCCATCTTTTTCTAAGACTATCAAAATTAGACCTCTTTCTCTTGGAAGTTTAACTTTTGTTTCTATCCAAATTTTGGAAATTCACATTGTTTGTAAGCCTTAGTGCCTTTGTTCACTCCTTTAGAGTCTCTTTTTTTGGTCTCAACCTCCTAGTCTCTTTGACTTTTCAGGGCTATGGTGAGGCTCAATGTGTAGAGATCCTCTCTTCTTTATCTGGCTGAATTTGATTTGGGGATCCCTCTCCTCCCTTACGTTGCTCTGACATTCCTTATCCTTCTCTTGGGTCACCAAATTTGGTCATTTCTCTCAAGACTCTCTTTTTAATTGGGGCTCAAGGGATCGTCTCCTCCCTTTGTTCAAAGTCACGTGGGCTCACTTTGTCATTATTTTAGGGGATATCCTCTCCACTTGGGCCTCCAATGGTTCTATAGCTTCCTTTCCCTTCTCTCTTTGGCCCTTAGAACTTTAGGCCCCCTCTATCCCTTTCCTGTTGAAAATCCACTTGTCGAGACTTGTGCCCAGATGCAGGGGAGCCCAAAATAGGAGAAGTCGTTGTGATGGCTCATGCCCCTCCACCTTTAGAGCACAAACTGTTGTAGAAATATCTACTAGTATTTACACCTCCACCCGTCTAGTAGGAAATCAAGACTACTAAGAGAGAAACATAAACAGAGCAAAGTTTTATGTTAAATGAGGAAGTGATTGCATAGGTAAGAAATTGGATACTAGACACATGAACAACAAGGACCAAGAACACAAAATATAAGTAGGTAGTGAACATCTATTGGTAGATCAAAACCATCATGGAGAAGGTTTTTGTGGAGTGCTTAGAGAAGCAGCGAGAAATTCCAATATGCTTGGACGAGACTCGTAAACAGTGATGAGAAAGCTAGACAACAAGGTAACACAAATTACTCAAGCTCGTGTGAATTTATAATTCATCAATTTAGAGGAGGACACTATCCCACTAGTAATTATCCAAGTGGATACCCCCTTTGAATGATTAGTCATGTTGTGACACATTGTCATCATGTTTTGCTTATTTTTTAAATAATTAGCTGAAAGGAGATGGACTATAATAGGTAAGGTTAGTTATAATATATCAAGTACTTAGTTTTTCTATAGATTTTATTTCAATTTCAAATTGTTTCAATGGACACAATAAATTTTGTTGTGTGGCTAGCCTAGTTTTCCCAATGGTAGGCTAGTACACACAAATGACATATTGTGTGTAATATTTTTGTGAGGTGATCTATTGCAACTCCTGCTTGGCTTATACAAAAAAAGGATCTATTCAACTTGATTAATATCAAATGGGTTCTAGGTGAGAGTTAATCCTCTTCAAAACGGACAATAAGTAATTTGCCCATCAACAAGAAAAAAGTGGACTTCCTCGAACTAAAACAACCTTTATAAGACAACTCATAACATCCTCTATAATAACATTAAAAATAAGTAATAAAAATCCATCATTGTCAAATAAATCTTTTAAGCTAAGATGTCTTTGCTAGTCAAATAAATCTTTAAAGCTAAGATGTCTTTGCCAATTACATATTAGGTGACAATTAAGACACTAAATTGTTAAAGTAAATAAATTTCCAAATCCAAATCCAAACCCAAACCCAAATCCAAACATTAAAAAATAAAATAAAATCCTTTACAATTATATTCCCTAATTTAAAATACATCTTAAAATTTTATTTTCATTTTTATTTTTCATAATTCTGCCCAATTTTAAACTTTTCTATTCTTTTCAAAAATCATTCAACCCACCATTATATTAATAAAAAATATTAAAAAAGAATAGACTTCATCCAACCCTATCAACTTTGTAGGTGTTATTAATTTTCAATTTTCTTTAGCTTTTAGCAAGTACTACTAATATGGGATGGATGGTACACACAAATTACATTCCTGATTAAATAAATGTGTTTATATATAATACTATTTAATTATTCAAGTTAAATTGTGTTTAATGGTAATCAAAAAGTGTTTTATAATTTAATATCAAAGAGATATTGTCACCTAATATTACATTTAAAAATAATAAAATAATATTTATATTAATAATTATTTTTAATTTTTTACTTAATTTTGTATAAATTTTTATAAAGACAAATAGAATTATTAAAAATATGAAAAAAATATTTTATTAGAAAATGTAAACATAATATTATTAATATTATATGATGTGCAATTCCTTTTATATTAATTGATATGTAATATTTAAAACAAATATATATTAACAACAAAAAATATTTTAGTGTGAATTATCATATATATATATATATGGAAAATCACATTTATTGTGTTGTTAGCAATGATTTGAACTTGGAAGATAACCAACATTCCACCCAACCACTCAAGACAACTAAATGACATTTAAAGAAACATTGATAACAAAAATAATTGCATATTTGTAGAGAGAGATAGAGATTCTTTACTTCATAATATGTGGGAACATGTATTAACATTTTAATGTGAAGAATGTAAAACATAAATAAAATATTTCAATTTCAACTATGTAAATATTATATCAAACAAGTGAAAATGAAAAAGAATCTTATAGTTAAAATATTTTATTAGTGTGTTGCTCAAAACTAGCATAGATCCATCTTAATTCCATGATCTAATAAGAGTCAACAGGAATCAAATGTTTAGAGGTGCAAATTTTTCCTCAAATTTTACATTTAAAAAAATTCAATTTTTGAAAATTTAAACCCCTATCAAAATTTACCAAGATTAAAATTAAAATAATCTATAGTAATTGTATTCACAATATAAAAAATGTTTTACCATTAAATAAGAAAAATATACTTTAATATAACTTTATATTAATTAATCTATATCATATAATATAACTTTTAAAAACTTAAATTAATTTATTCATTTTTAAATTTAAATTTATTAAATTTAAGATGATTAAATTTCTTTAACATATTATTTATTAGTTATGTTGTTTTTGGAGATCGTTATTGTGTGACTGGTATCACAAAGAACATTACTATGATTATAGACTATGAACCCTACATCCTCTTAAATAATTTTTAATTATTTAATATATAAACAAAATTTGATGCATCTCAAATTTGTTTAAACTTGTATTTAAAAAAATATTATTAATTTTTTAAAATATGAAAAATATGTTAAATATAATATAATAGTAATTAAATAAAATTTATATCAAATATAATATAATAGTAATTAAATAAAGTTTAAATATATTACTAATTTAAAAAAGATATTATTAAAACATTGGAAAAATATATTAAATATAATATAATAGTAATTAATAAAAATTAAATATATTATTAATATATAAATTTTAATAAATTTGATAAAGAATTATTAAATTATTTATTTATTTTTAATTTAAAAATAGATTATTTATGTTCGTTTGGGGTAGTTCAAGTAGCAATGGTCGTGGAATGAAGTCTCACCGAACTGGAGATCTCAGGTTCGAATCTTGTGCTACCCTCCCCTTGTAGCGGGGTGAATAATGGACATGTAAACTCGAAAATTGGAGAGTCCTACCAAGATTATATTTTTTGATTTTTTGCAATAGAATGGGTAGCTATTTTCATTAATAAAGCTGGAAACGGGTCAAGTCCCTTACAGTCATGGAGAGTTTACTCTAAGAATTGTTCAGCAGATTAACAAGCAGAGAGACCATATTACTACTTATATTATTCATGTACATACTCTTTACATATTTTATACTGTAAATCTTCCAAAAAACTCCATGGTACACTATTGTTCGACAAAACATTGATTAAAAAGAAAAGGACAACTGCTACCCGAAACTTTCAGGTTCGACTTCTCCTAGAGCCTCTTTAGGAGGCATACCTGGTTCCTCAATTCCCCCTGCCCCAGTATCCAAGCCATGGATAGTAGCGCCATCGTAACCCTTTGCTAGAGGAGTAGAGCTGTCACTGAAACCGAAAAATTCTTTCAGCACACCCACTGTGGTTGTCTCCACCTGCACTTCAGTATTCCCCACCTTGTGTCTGAGGTTCATAACACCTATAGTCAGGAGTTCCATGGATTTTTGGAGCAATTCCATATCCTTTCCAAGACCAAACAATTGAGTATACATGACAACCATATTTTCATTAATTTCCTTCACAATTTCCTTGACAATTTTCTTACAGGAACTATCAACTATATCCTCTATACTCCCACTGCACCTAGACTCCACCGCGTCGCTGCCACTTTCGTTGGTCGCTGAGGTCATTTTCCTGGCTATTCTCCCCTACACCAGAGATATCCGATGGTCGATTTTCCTCAACCAACAATTATAAATAAGTGCTTGGTCCTTCCCTACATTCCTTCCAATATTTTCAACCATAAATGAATATCGTCTCTGCATCATTGCGAAGCCACTTTCTTCCCTCTCCATCATCACCAGCTCCTACTTAATTTGAAATGTGATGGTACCATATCTGCCCTCAATTGAAGTCATATTTATTAACAAGGAAAATGACCAAGGGAAGAATGCCCACTTGTCATGGTTCATGGCCACCTTTCTACAAAAATTCCCACCTGTGCATTAACTTCCAACCTACCTTTCCCTCTCTTGATGCTCTCCATCGAATCCTCAGAATGTTGTCCATCTTAATTGCTTGCATATTCTTATGAGGACTCATACTCTAGCTATACTCTAAAGGGATTGTGATATATAACAACTTTATGGGATATTTCATATATCACTAATGTTGTTAATTCTTATGGATCCTTGCTTTAACTCTGCTCCAATGTTGGCTTGAGTGTTCGCCAATTGATTGTTGCCTTTTTTAACATGGAAAATTTTGAATTTTTCAATTTTTCTAAGGAGATACATTATCCTTATGAGAATTGGAGAGGTTTCAGACTCAATGAGGTTCTCATGCTTGGAAAGACTCAAACATTTTTGGATAACCACCATTGAATCACCTGTTAGGCCCCTATATTCATACGATTCATAATTTTGAATTGACTATGGATGATCTTGTAATATTGTACATACCTTTGCTTTTCTCCAAATCTTTTCCATATTAAAAATTTAAAAATGTAAAGAGGGTATGTCCTAAAAGAAATATCAAAGGACAAAAAGAATAAGAAAAGATAAAAAGAGTGAAAATATATGAACCCCAAACAAAAACAGATCATGAAAGTATGAAAGTCTAAGTGCCACTACTTTTTACTTTACTGTGCAAAATAATGGTTGTGTGCAGCTTGTCATAAATGCCACAACCCATGATAGTCAAATTGTTTAATCTTGGCAGATACGTAGTTAGGTAGAGAAATAAAATGTGCTCATAAGCTTATTCTGAGCCATTGGAAGATATAAGGTTAGAATTAGATAATTTATTTTTCAAAAGACAAAGGAAAGAAAGGGTCTGCTAGCTTAAATGCACCCATAAAAGTGAAGAAAAAAATGTTAGGGTAAGTAGAATAAAGGTTGCAAAAGTACAAAGTTGATTGAAGCAAAAGCACATTTATTATGCTTAATCATACATTTTAGTGTGCAGGAGCAGTTATGAAAGTGAAAGGATGTTCACAAGTTGATTTGGCTAACTTCCCCTCATTCCATTTCACCCCCCACTACATACTTACTAACTTCCCCATTATCCCATCATTTCCTAAAAAAATTCCATTTTCCCTTCATTTTCACCCTTGCCCCTTGGTTTCACACATTTCCCTAGCAATTTACCTTGCAAAGATCATTTCCCAACCCAAAACCCGTTTTTCCTACTGTGAAACCCATTCCCCTTTGAAAAAATCACTTTCCCCTTATTAATTTCCCTATTTTGCCAAAAAAACCCACTAAAAACCCTTATCTTAAGTTTAAATTCCCCTCCCACATTACTTTATTAACTCCCCCATTCCTATATTTCCCGACATAATCCCTTTTACCCCATAAAACCTCTTTACTCTAAGTTTTATATCCCTTCCCTTTATTTAAATTAAATGCGCAAATTCACTTTTTTTTCTCGATATTTAAACCACCCCCTCGGTGCAGTTAACAAAACCCACCAGACTTAAACCCTAGTCCCATTTCATAAACATGTGCATTATACTTTAACCCCACTCTTATTCATTAAATAATTACAAGTTAAGTGTAACTATCCCCTAGGACCTGCAAGTCTTTGCCCTTACGCGCCGTCCGATCTACCACCCCTAGATCTGACGGCGCATAGCCATATCACGCTCTCTTGATCTTCGACCTTTACCCATAGGAGAGCATGTGAGATGGGTGGATTTACTTGGGCCCCTTTTGGTTACGTGGCATCTCCACGCTAATTTGCGTGCTCTCGGGGAAATACCACCCAACTGCCAAAAGCGGTATGATGGCCCCCAAAAACACCTCCTCGCCAAATGCCGAAACCACCCACTGTTCCTTATGAAATTCCGCGCCAAATTCTAACCGTTGCCGATTAAAAGGCCGAAGACGCTCATTTTCACC
This sequence comes from Pinus taeda, assembly GCA_000404065.3. Lineage (NCBI taxonomy): Eukaryota > Viridiplantae > Streptophyta > Pinopsida > Pinales > Pinaceae > Pinus > Pinus taeda. The sequence goes on from APFE030755153.1 coordinate 230,975, forward strand.
CTTTTCACTCATTCGCTCTGTGAAAGCTTCCTAAGCTTTCCTGCGCGACCGTGAGCCTCTGCCATCGAATTTCACCACCAGCTATCTCTCGAACATGCTCCGGACACTCAATTCAGCCATCCGTGCATAACTAAAGCCAAAGTACCCTCTGCAGCTACCATTCAAAACAGTTGCAGCCTATACCACCATTTCTAGGTATTTGGGCAAAAAATAGAACGACGCTCTCAAATTTAAAAATGCACAGTGAATTCAAATGTTAAATTGATTGAATTTAATTTATTTTCCCTAAATTGAGAGTATTTCCCCCCTGAATACCCAAAACCCTCTTTTCCGACCTGCAAATTGCTCTTTCACTCCACCAGACTTGTTCAAGCTTCACTTCTACAATGTGTGCAAGCCCAATTCACACCTTTCCCCAAAAGATGGCTGCTCAGACCTCTCTGGATGTTAGACCTGTGTCAACCCTCACCTGTACATTGAGCATTTGGCCTTAGCAGATAGGGATTTCCAAATAAAAGACATTGAAATTCTAGTCCACCTTCTCAAGCTCCACTGTTGAAGTAAGGACAAATTTCTAAACCATACAAATGACATCAGTCCTTGGGAATCCAATTTACCCAAATACACATTCCATGGAGTTCACCCATTCCTTGATATTGTACATTTTTGTCATGCTTGTTATATCCCTAGCCAAAGGGCTATTGTTGCCCCAGAGCAGTAGTTTTTATTCACCATTACACCCGAGTCAATTAACCAAATGCTACAAATCCAATCTAGCCCTAATCAGAATCCTCTGTCCATTGGAAAAATGTTAGACTTATACATCACATTAGACCAGGTGAAAATCAAGCAAATCTTCCAAAATTTTATCATTGAAGACCGCCATACTCCTACAGATACCCCACCCTATGCTGCCACCATTTTCTCAAAAACTAGCAAACACATAATCACCATGCTCTCATGCATCCTAGGATACACATCAGATGAGCATGTGAATGAGGTCATCCTGGCCTTCCTGTACATTTTCACTCCTGGCAAGCCTCCTGCTATTATGTATGATTATGCTTAATTCATTGCAGATAGAATGCATGAAAAATTCACCAGACTGCCCACTGAAAGAGTTTTCAAATACTCTTCAATGTTGTTTTATATGTTTTTGTATTACCAGATAGATAAGTTCCATGTGAGCATCGAGAAGTTAGACACCAGGGGAAAGGAGAGGTCAGTGGTCTACTGAACACCCTTGGTCTAGAAGTTTTCCACAAAATTCACCTACGAAGACTTCATAGAATCCTTTGTGTACCCAGTCATGAACATGCTGACTTTTAATACTCAGCCTAGAATCAGCCAAGACATCAAGAGAGTGCTGCAATTGGAAAAGAACAATAAGGTGGGAGACTGGTACCTCTACCAGAACCACACTGAGATCAGAATTTATGGCTGCCAGTTAGCCCCTTATAAATTGCCAAAATGCCTCCCTATGAGGACATTTTCCCTTAAATATTTCAAGCAAATCATCAATTCTGATGAGGTCCACTTCCTATCTGCTTAGAAGAAAACCCAGATCAAGGTGAAAAACCAATTGGGTCCATTCATTTGCAACAATAGAGAGGCTGGACAAGAGGCCAACAAGTTACTGTAACAGATGAAATTCAGAAACAACATCATATGGCAGTATGACCCTCATGGGGTCATAAAAAAGTTGAGACTTAAGGTCAAGTTGGCACCTTACATCCACCACCCAAGACCAGACATTGAACAGTTTTCCAACCAGTCTGAGTGGGTGGAGAACACATTGATTGATATGGACAACACAGTTGCAGATGTTGAGAACACACTAATTGATTTAGAAAAACAATTTGACCAGAGCTCTTTCCTGCAGGTTCCAGAATTAGAAGAAACAATGAATGTTCATCCTGTGTTATAGACCCCAGTCAACGAGTTGAAGAATCCAAAGAGGAATAGAGAAGAGGCATCCAACTCTGCCATGGAGACTACTGATGAGCTTTTTAATCTAGGAAAGAAGCCCAAGTTGAATCTTGTGTCTAAACAGGAGGAGAAAATTGCCTTAGAGGAAATAAATGACACTGAGAGAATGGGGCAGAAAAGTAAAGAAGCAACTGCATCAGAGGAAACACAACAACCATCAACCTCCAACACACATGTGATAGAGAGACAACAGAGTATGAAGGTTTCTTCCTTTGTCAGGATAGTTGAAAGGGAAAAGGATATCAAAGACAAATTCAAAGAAATAAAGATGAGGAAAGAAAAGTTGAAAGCAGATACATATGCCCAATACCTCAAGCTTACACCACCAAACCAGACCAGATTGATGTCAACTTTTGACATCAAAGCAGGCAAGATGCAGGTGTCATTTTTGTAGCCTACTGTATAGCAACCAAAGACCTCGATATACTACAAGAAGACTAATTTTGAGGTGTTGGCCAGGGATGTTCAACCCATTGATCAGATAGAGTTCCATAAGCCTGCTGGAGAAATGATTTACTCCACCCTCATAGAAAAGGCCATGGATGCCTTTAACCTGAACGATTCATTGGATAATGTTGCAGCCCAATTCAAGCTGGAGAAGGCCTCCTCACAGGCCAAAGACAACAAAATAAAGTCCTTGGAGGACTTGGTCATTGAACTTGGCCATGATCCAAGTGACATTAAGGCTACTGAACAGTTGATCAAGAAGAAGAATGAGGACATAACAACTCTCGAGAAACAACTTAAGCTGCCTCATTCACAACACCCATAAACAAAGGAGGTCTAGGAAAGTCAGCGCAATCGTGAAGAGATGATGGACCTAGTGCTACAACTTAATGATCAGTTGAAGGAGATGGAGAAAGAACTAGATAACTTGATGCAACTCAAACAAGCTAGTATTGATAATGCTCCCACAATTGTCATTCCAATAGTTACCATGGATGTACCTTCTACTTTGGCAGCATCCTTAGCTTCCACTGCTCCAATGGTCACTGCACTACCGACATCTACACCAACTACATCAACAATAGAATCAAAAGCAACAGGCTCCACAGGTGATGAAGCAAACAGGCTGGTCAAAGCAATGGAAGAAATGTCCATTCATACCACTGAGACGAACAGACTTAAGGAGAAAGTCACTAGCCTAGAAACATATTACAAATTGGCCCAAATCATGCATAGAGAAGAACAACTGAAAGCCACAAGGATGACTGAAAGAATCAAAATCCTGGAGAAAGAGCTGACACTGAATGAGCCTCTAGGTCAGGCTAAGGAACAATTGTGGGCGAATATCATTGACTCTATCAATGATATTTGGCCATCCATTCAACCTATTTTTGAACAAATTGATTTGATAAAGCAGGCTATAGAAGCCATTCGGAGAGTCAAATAAGAACTTGGAGATATGCCAGAGGAGGCAACAAGGATCATTCATTTCCTCAACTCCAAGAACAAGTATGAGCTGCAAGAACTAGAGACACCTGACATGATAGGTACAATTTTGGAAGTCAAAAGAGTCCTCACTAAGAGGAATTTGATGCAAAAATTAGAGGATAAGTGTCAAACCATGCAACTAGCCATTGATAGGTTCATGGCTATGTTTGAACTTTTGAGGCAAAAGGGGTTACCAAATCCCTTAGTTTTAAATGATAAGCTAATGACACAGGAGGATTACAATAAGAAGATCAGGGAAGTGGCTAGAGATCAGATAAACACTTTATCCATGAAGGGCATACCAATAGCTAAAGTATTATACCAAACTTTTGAAAATTTGTTTTACCTCCAACATGAGGTAAAACACCTTTTTATTAATAAGCCAACTTTTTCCAAGTATATAGAGGCAGATGAGATATACCAAAAAATGCTCAATATCCAATTACCAGACGCTGAGACATGGGAAAAAATCAATGATTTACTGTAGGAAATGCACAGTAAAAATATAAATGTACAATAAAAAGTAAAAGAGCACAGTAAAAGGATATTGACAGGTTAGCAAGGTCAAAGAGTATCAGATGAAAGTGTATTAAATGAAAGGTCTTAGGTAAATATGACATCCAACGTGAAGACCAAACAACCAAGTAGCTTAAAGGGCAAAAGATCAAAGACTAAAAGACAACAGAACCTAAATAACAGGGACATCAAACAACAATTCAATAGTTGTCTCTATCTTCTTGCATGAAGATATTTCCTTTTCCTAGATTAGTTCTCAATGCAATTTGATATTTTTTGTAAATTCTTTTTGTATAAATACTTCATATTTCGAAGTATTGAGTGTGGATTACTATACATTTGTAGAGTTATTTTGATCTTAAACCTAAGGGTGATTGTACCAACTTTCAAGTCAACAGACTGGAGCAAGTAATAAAATGATTGCACTAGAGGATTCATGAGATGAGCTATTGTAGTGAAGTATCTTCTTTGTTTGATTTTGTTACCTTATTATGTGTTTCATAAACTTAATTGTTTTTCCAAATTTGAATGAATTAACTGGAAATATCACTCAAAATTTGTTTAAGTACACTCTGTTTTGCACAGTTAGTCATTTATATGTTTTCCTCTGATACCCAGATTTGAGAACCCTTAATTGCTCTCCCATCCCAGTTGACCTCTTTCATTCTTTTCATGATTCGGCTTAGGGAACCCTTAATTGCTCCCTGGATCGGATTGGAAACCATTTCACCTTCTAGCCTTTGAGATCCGCAATAACTCCTCTATCTTGCCCTCTAGACACTATTTTTAGAACTTAATCCAGTCTTGTTTGTCTGACATTTGACCCCATAGCCCAATGGTAAAAGACAACCCTTTTCATCTAAGTGATCCCATCACCCAAATTCAAATAAAAAACCCAAGCACAATCATTAACTAGCCTAAAATTAATTAACTAAAACAAAGTTAAATCATAAAGAGAGAGCCCTCTCTAAGATTAGGAAGGCTAGGTCCTGATCTCCAAAAGTGGTTAATGGTTACCTCTATCATTTCTTTTTCTGATGACTTCGAAGAAATTTTGGAGTGATAACATCATTGGCGACCATACTGGGAACTTCGATTCTCAGTCTTATAAAACTTTAAGGAAACCTTAAATTTAATCTTAAGCCCTTTAAGGTCATTTTCAGAAAGTTGTTTTAAAAAAAAAATCATAAAAAATAGTTAAAAAGGATAAAATTCTGGCTCCCAAAAAGATTCACTATACCAGGGCAAATCCAGATCCAAACCCTACTACTATAGTTGAGGACCCAGACTGAATTTTAAGAAAACCAAAAAACATAGAAACTCATGCAAGTAGTAGCCAGTTAGTCAAAGAAAATTCACTCCCTGAGGAGTTGTCAACTTGAGGGGAAATCCCTTTTGATTTGTCATTTGACCTCTCATTATTTAGAACTAAATCTAAGAATGCCATCCATGAAATAGTGTTAGACCCTGAGTTTACTCAACTCATTGAATAAAAAAGGGTTATCCATCCAGATTTAGATAAATTTGTCTTGGACGCTTTTGACAATTTAGAAGCTTTGACCTCTACATTGATAAGCAATATAGATGATGTTTACCTTCAACAATCTGTTGAACTAGCTGCCCTCACTACTACTGCCTCTGAAATTTCTGCACAATTTTCACTCACTGTATATACACCTTCATTTACCACCACTTCACCTATAGTAACCACCACAGTCCAAGCTCCTAAACAGTTATTCATCAACCATCCTCACCATCATCTAGTTAATATCCATCCAGTTCAAGCCATTCCTCAACTACCAGCTCCTTACCCCCTAGTCAAGCCAAAATCTAAGCCATGGCAGACCGATATGCACCTCTGGTCTTACCTGCACAACTCCATGCCATGCCCCAAGATTATTAGAGCAAAATATTTTTGTTTGATGGTACTGGTTAGTACACTGCCCAACAACATGTAAACAAAATGATAGACTATTTTGAGTTGCATGAGGTAGATGAATTAGATGTCCAAATGAGGTTGTTTGCCCAAACATGAATTGGGGCTGTAAAGAAATGGTTCAAAGCTTTACCTGCCCACTATATTGCAGACTTACCTAATTTCATAGATTATTCATTGATATATGGGAGAGAAAGAAAAACCCTCTGCAAATACTTTCTGAATATGACAACATTAGAAGAGCTCCTAATGAGTAAATCCAGGATTATTGTACTAGGTTCAGTAATATCTACAATGCAATCAAAGCTAATAATGAGCCTCCACTTGACCTTGCATTAATTAAATTCCCTGATGGTTTTGACACTGACATGTCATACCAGTTAAGGGAAAGAAACCTTGAAACATTGGAACAAATGCAAAACAATGTTGTTAGTGTAAAGGCCAACCTATTAGCCAAGAAAGCCAGAATGATAAATGAAAAGAGGGTTGTAATTAAAGAGGAAACTTCCATTTCTGATGGAAAGATAGATAGTTTAGACAAGAGTGTAGAGATAATAATGGATAGATTAGAAAACATGTAAAGGAAAACTCAATGGGAGAATCAACAACCACCCCTCAATAAGAAACCCCAATTTTAGGAAGAACCCTAACATTGGAAAGAATGTTATACTAGATCAAAAAATTAGGCCCCCCTTTCAAGAGAACTATGTTGAGGGTTCATAGGACCAAGAAGGAGAGGATGATACCCAGATAAACTTACGAGAAATCAAAGATGAAGATGTTGTTTTTCTTACTCACGAAGAACAGGAGTTGTACATGCTGCAACAGTTGCAGTTAGAATCTGGTGAATCCTTTGACTTTAAACAGGGATATGAGTTAGCTATATATGAGGTACACAAACAATATAGTTTAAGAAGTAAAAAGAACAATGAAGCTCCCATTAAGAGATCAATCCAGACCCAGACTAAGAAAATAACAAAAGCTCCTATCACTAAAGTCTTACAAATACTCACTAGGGGAACACCAGAGATTTCTACCCCAAAAATTGTAGATATAATCTCCATTGAAACTGAAACTGAAACAATTATTGAAATCAATCCAAACAAGAGAAATCAAGGAAAAACAACTGAAACACAGACTGAAATGCCTAGTACTGAAAAACAAGATAAAGACACACATACTGCATTTGTTAAGGAAGATATCATCCAAACAAACAAAGCTCAACTCCCTTTCAACATCAAAACTGAAATGAAAAAACTAAAGATATCAGTTCCTTTGACCGAATTAGTAGAGAATGAATACTATAGATCACAGATAACTGAAACTTTAAATATAAGAGAGGGAGAAGATGCTATCAATTTGAATGATGATCAACCTGAATTATTGTTTGGCCCTGAGGTGAATGGTACTCATCAGCAAGGGGGAATCCCTCCTTTCTACATTAGCCTAAACATTCATGAAAAAATATTATGTAATGCTATGTTAGACTCAGGGGCATTCCATAATTTGATGCCAAAAGCAATCATGGAGAGACTGAACTTAGACATCACCAGACCATATAAGGACTTGTTTTCCTTTGACTCTAGCCAAGTTAAATGCCTTGGTTTGATCAAGGATTTATGTGTAACTCTAGTCCAATGCCCAACTAAAAGTATTGTAATGGACATAGTAGTTGCAGACATCCCACCCAAATATGGAATGCTGTTATCTCGCTCATGGGGAGCAAAATTGCAAGGATCCTTGTAGTTAGATATGTCTTATGCCACCATCTCTGTTTTTGGCCAACAAAGGAAATTATATAGAGAGACCTTGATGAAATACATGGTGAGTAGTGCTGAAAAACCACAAAACTTTCCCATATACTCCATGCATTCTGATATGGATTCTTTTATCTTGCACAATTCAAAACATGACAATAATCAAATCACAACTAAAGAACTAAAATACAAAATAGCTGATAGTGAGAACATTTTTCCTGAGTCCCTATGGTATCTAGATTTTGAAGGATCTATGAATAGATTAGGGGCTGGTGCAGGAGTGTGGATCCATAATATGGAGAATAATCATTCTGAGGGACATGCTTTTAGATTAAACTTCAAGTGTACAAACAACATGGCAGAGTATGAAGCTATGATCTTAGGGTTACAAATTGTTAGAAAACTTGGAGCCAAAAGAGTTTCCATACTTGGAGACTCAGAACTGATTATTAAACAGATTAATGGTGAATACTCTGTAAACAATCACAGGCTTAGTCAATATAGGGAGACTATCCTAGATTTTATTAAAGGCCTCCTGGAAACAAACTTTGCTGCCCTTCCTAGAAAACAAAACATGCAAGCCCATAGTTTTGCCACTTTTGCTAGTACCTGCAAATTTCCCTTCCAACCCAACCATCAATACACTGCAGAAGTGAGATATAGGCCTGTTATACCAAACAACTTGAAGTATTGGCAGATTTTCTCCTAGGATTCTTTGATTTATAACTTCATGAATGCTGAAGGTGAGTTTCAGAATTGTAAAATAGATACATATTGTACAATAGAAAATAATGTAGATAGTGACATAGATGTAAATATTTTAGATATAGCTAAACCCACTAAGTTCACTAAAGTAAAAATAGATAGCTTAGAAAATGTAGAGATAGAAGAGGTAATGAATGATGATCCTGAAATTCTTAACCTTAAAAATAATTTTTTGCCTAAGGGATTAGTCCCATTAGAAGATTTGTTTGACTCGAATGATGTAGCTAGGAAACTGAAACTAGAGCCTTTAAGAGCAGATATAGAAGAATGTAACATAGGAATTGAAGAAAAACCAAAACTCATTAAAACATCAAAAGCCTTACCTACAGAGGAAAAGGTTAAATACATAAAATTGTTTAAAGAGTTCCAAGATGTTTTTACATGGAGTTATGAAGACTTGAAATCTTATGACACTAGCATAATACAACACAAAATACCTCTCAAAGAAGATCATAAACCTTCCAAACAAAAACTTAGGAGAATTAACCCAGTTCTTATGCCATCTATTGAGAAAGAAGTTAAAAGAATGTATGGTGCCCAAATTATAGCCCCCATTAGATCCTCAAATTGGATTTCAAACTTAGTCACTACTAGGAAAAAGATTGGAGAAATCAGACTTTGTGTTGATTTCAAAAATTTAAACAAGGTCTCTTTAAAAGGCAATTATCCTCTACCAAAAATGGACCATATCCTTTAGAGGGTAATAAGCTCATCGATAATCTCTTTACTTGATGGATTTTCTGGATATAACCAGATCTTGGTTCAACCAGAGGACCATGCCAAAACTGCATTTACTACTCCATGGAGTACCTTCATGTATTTGAAGATGCCTTTTGGATTAATGAACGTAGGAGAAACATTTCAGAGAGCTATGGATATAGCTTTTTCCAAGGAGATCCATGACTTCCTAGTGGTATACCAAGATGACATCAATGTCTTCTCTAAATCTGATAATGAACACCTAGTCCACTTTAGAAGAGTTTTCATCAAATGTAGGAAATTTGTGATTTCTCTAAATCCAAAAAGACACTTTTTGGTTTAGAAGAGGGTAAACTGTTGGGACATATCATATCTAAAGATGGAATTAGAATAGATCCTACTAGAATAGAGGCCATTTTGACCATTGCCCATCCTAGAAACATTAAAGAATTACAATCATTTTTAGGCAAGATAAATTTTCTTAGGAGATTCATTTCAAATTTAGCAGAATTGATTAGCGAACTAAATAACATGTTGAGAAAGGACTCAACACTTAAATGGACAATGGAGGCCAAACAATCCTTTGAAGTCATCAAGGAAGCCTTAACCAAAACTCCAGTCCTTATAAGTCTTGATTTTCAGAAAGATTTTATTATTTTTTCTTTTGCTTGAGAACACCATTGTAGCAGTCTTGCTGCAAAAGAATGACCAAGTATATGAACAACCAATTGCATTTTTTAGTAAATCCTTAAGAGATGCCACACTCAAATACAATATTATCGAAAAACAAGCATTAGCTTTAGTAAAGGCCATCAAATATTTCAGAGTCTACATTCTGTATTCTCACATCATTGCTTATGTTCCAAACTCAATAGTTAAGGACATTTTGACACAAAATGGGCCTGAAGGGAAAAGAGGCAAATGGATTGCCACTATATTGGAATATGACATAGAAATAAAGCCTACTAAACTTATCAAAGACCAAGGTTTAGCCAAAATCATGGCTGAATCGAACTGTCAGGCCCTAGATATTAATTTCATTGGTGCCCTTGATGATCAGGAAGAGACGGCGACTCCACAGATTAGTGAACCTTTTACAGATTCACCTTGATATGCAGATATCATATTTGTATTACTAAACTTACAAGCTGCTCCTGGTTTGACAAGAACTAAATCTAGATTTTTGAAAATGAAGTCATTAAGATATTGTATTATAAATAATGCTTTGTTTTGGAAAGACATTGGTGGTATTCTTTTGAACTGTTTATTGAAAGATGAAGTTGATAAAATTATGCAAGAGTTTCATGCAGGGGATTGTGGAGGACACTTGTATTGGAAGACTATTGCTGACAAAATTATGAGGGCTGGTTTCTACTGGCCCACCTTGTTTGCAGATGTTAAGAAACATGTGACCTCCTGTCATAAGTACCAGATATTTGAGGGAAAGAGGAAACTTTTACCCTTGCCTCTTAAACCAATCTCCACTGAAATGCCATTTCAACAATAGGGGTTGGACTTCATTGGAGAAATACACCTAGCCTCCTCAACCCAGCATAAGTGGATTCTGACAGCCACTGACTATTTTACCAAATGGATATAAGCCATACCTTCTAGATAAGCCATAGACACTGTCATTATCTCCTTCCTAGAAAATAATATCCTATTAAGATTTGGATGCCCCCAAAAGCTCATTACTAATAATGCAACTGCCTTTAAATCCAAGAGAATGATAGACTTCTGTAATAATTACCACATCACCCTTGGCCACTTCACTGCCTATTACCCTCAAGGTAATGGACTTGTAGAATTCTCTAACAAAATCCTGGTCAATATCATTAAGAAATTACTGGAAGACAACAAAAAGACATGGAACAAAAAGTTGGTCAATGCCTTATGGGCAAAAAGACTAACTACCAAGAAGTCCATTGGCACATCTCCCTATCAATTAGTATATGGGATGGATGTTATTTTCCCGTCATCTTTGGGAGTGCCAGTGGTGAAGATCATCTAGGAGTTGCAGGTAGAACCAAATGATATCCAGAGAAGGATAAATCAGACCATACACTTGCAGTAGACCAGAGAAGAAGTATATGTAAAATCACAGGTAATCCTGGACAAAGTCAAAAAGGTATTTGATAAAAAGACCAAAGCAGATGATTTTTACATAGGTGATAAAGTTCTTAAGTGGGATTCAAGAAGAGAAGACAAAGGCAAACATGGAAAATTTGACTTCTTATGGCAAGGGCCTTATGTCATTTAAGATTACAGGGGTAACAATGCTTTTTTCTTGAGATAGATAGATGGATTAGATCTTCTAGGAGGACCTGTTAATGGTAGAATGTTGAAGCATTATTTTTCTACAGATTAACAATAGTTCACTTTACTTTGCATCATTGTACATAACGATGCAGATAGATTGGGTTGGATGGTGATCTTTTGAAGTTGAAGCCTGGAGAGAAGGCCCTGAGATTTGAAGGTTTCACCATCATAAGTATCAATAAGGTAGAAATCACAGAAGAACAGTTTACAAGGTAATTTCCATCCCAATTCAAAGGCTATTGATCTTTAGAGTTCTTGACATTTCACCAGGAAATGCCATCCCCATGTGGAGCTACTGTTAGGTTCCTATATTAATAGGATTCATAATTTTGAATTGACTATAGATGATCTTGTAATATTGTACATACCTTTGCTTTTCTCCAAATGTTTTCCATATTAAAAATTAAAAAATGTAAAGAGGGTATGTCTTAAAAGAAATATCAAAGGACAAAAAGAATAAGAAAAGATAAAAAAAGTGAAAATATATGAACCCCAAACAAAAATAGATCATGAAAGTGTGCACGTCTAAGTGCCACTACTTTTTACTTTACTGTGAAAAATAATGGTTGTGTGCATCTTGTCATAAATGCCACAACCCATGATAGTCAAACTATTTAATCTTGACTAGTACATGCTTTAAATTTCATGTTTGTAGATAGAGAATAAATATCTAGCCAAGCTGTTTAATCTTGGTAGATCAGTAGTTAGGTAGAGAAATAAAATGTGCTCATAAGCTTAATCTGAGCCATTGGAAGATATAAGGTTAGTATTAGATAGTTTAATTTTCAAAAGAAAAAGGAAAGAAAAGGTCTTCTAGCTTAAATGCACCCAATAAAGTGAAGAAAAAATGTTAGGGTAAGTAGAAGAAAGGTTGCAAAAGTACAAAGTTGATTGAAGCAAAATCACATTTATTATGCTTAATCATATGTTTTAGTGTGCAGGAGCAGATATGAAAGTGAAAGGATGTTCACAAGTTGATTTGGCTAACTTCCCCTCATTCCATTTCACCCCCCACTACATACTTACTAACTTCTCCTTTATGCCATCATTTCCTAAGAAAATGCCCTTTTCCCTTCATTTTTACCCTTGCCCCTTGGTTTCACACAGTTCCCTAGCAATTTACCTTCCAAAAGTCATTTCCCAACCCAAAACCCCTTTCCCTAGTGTGAAACCCATCCCCCTTTGAAAAAATCACTTTCCCCTTATTAATTTCTGTATTTTACCTAAAAACCCTTATCCTAAGTTTAAATTCCCCCTCCCTCGTTACTTTTTTAACTCCCCCATTCCTATATTTCCTGACATAATCCCTTTTAACCCATAAAACCCATTTACTCTAATTTTTCTATCCCTTCCCCTTTATTTAAATTAATTGTGCAAATTCACCTTTTTCTCGATATTTAACCCACCCCCTCGGTGTAGTTAACAAACCCCGCCAGACTTAAACCCTGGTCCCACTTCATAAACCTATGCATTATACTTTTAACCCTGCACTTATTCATTAAATAATTACAAGTTAAGTGTAATTATCCCTCGGGCCCTGCAAGTCTCCTCCCTTACTTCCTCCATGCAGCTCCACCGCGCGACAGCTGTTCGATCTACCACCCCCAGATCTGACGGTGCATAGCCGTATCGTGCGCTCTCGATATCTGACCTTTACCCGCTGGAGAGCATGGGAAATGGGTAGTTTTACTCGGGCCTCTTTTGGTTACGTGGTAGCTCCACACTAATTCGCGTGCTCTCGGGGAAATGCCGCCCGACTGCCAAAAGCAGTGCGATGGCCCTCGAAACCACCTCCCCACCAAAAGCTGAAACCACCCATTGTTCCTTATGAAATTCCATGCCAAATTCTAACCGTTGCCGGTTAAAAGGCTGAAGACGCTCATTTTCACCCTTTTCACTAATTTGCTTTGTGAAATCTTCCTAAGCCTTCCTGCACCACCTTGAGCCTTTGCCACCAAATTTCACTACCAGCTACCTCCCCAACATGCTCCAGACGCCCAATTCAGCCATCTAGTGCACAACTGAAGCCAGAGTACCCTGTGCAGCTACCATTCAAACTAGTTGCAACCTATACCACCATTTCCATGTATTTGGACAAAAACCCAGAATGACCCTCTCAAATTTAAAAATGTACAGTGAATTCAAACGTTAAATTGATTGAATTTAATTGATTTTCCCTAAATTGAGAGTATTTCCCCCCTGAATACCCAATCCCCTCTTTTTCGACCTACAAACTATCCTTTCACTCCACCAGACTTGTTCAAGCTTCAATTCTACAGTTAGTGCAAGCCCAATTCACACCTTTCCCCAAAAGATGGCTGCCCAGACCTCTCTGGATGTCAGAGCTATGTCAACCCCTCACCTGGACATTGTCCATTTGGCCCTAGTAGACAGGAATTTCCAAATAAAAGACAGTGCAACTCCAGCCCACCTTCTGAAGCTCCACTATTGGAGTAAGGACAAATTTCTAAACCATATAGATGACATCAGCCTTTGGGAACCCAATTTACCCAAATACACATTCCCAGAAGTTCACCCATTCCCTGATATTGTACATTTTTGTCATGCTTGTTATATCCCTAGCCAAAGGGCTATTGTTGCCCTAGATCAACAATTGTTATTCACAATTATACTTGAGTCAATTAACTAAATGCTACAAATCCAATCTAGCCCTAATCAGACTCTTCTGTCCATTGGAAACCTGTTAGAATTATACATCACATTAGACCAGGTGAAAATCAAGCAAATCTTCCAGAATTTTATCATTGAAGACCGTCATACTCCTATAGATACCCCACCCCATGCTGCCACCATTTTCTTAGAAACTGGTGGACACATAATCAATATGCTCTCATGCATCCTAGGATACACATCAAATGAGCATGTGGATGAGGTCATCCTAGCCTTCCTGTCCATTTTCACTCCAAGAAAGCCTCCTGCTATCATGTATGATTATGCTCAGTTAATTGCAGACAAAATGCATGTATAATTCACCAGATTGCCCACTGAAAGAGTTTTCAAATACTCTTCAGTGTTGTTTTATATGTTTTTTGTATTACTAGACAGATAAGTTCCATGTGAGCATCCAAAAGTTGGACACTAGGGGAAAGGAGAGGTCAATGGTCTACTGGACACCCTTGGTCTAGAAGTTTTCCACAACATTCACCTACAAAGACTTCATAGACTCCTTTGTGTACCCATGAACATGCTGAATTTTGATACTCAACCTAGAATCAACCAAGACATCAAGAGAGTGCTTTAATTTGAAAAGAACAACAAGGTGGGAAACTGGTACCTCTACTAGAACCACACTGAGATCATAATTTATGGATGCCAGTTAGCTCCTTATAAATTGCCAAAATACCTCCCTATGAGGATATTTTCCCTTGAATATTTTAGACAAATCATCAATTCTGATAAGGTCCACTTCCTATCTGCTAAGAAGAAAACATAGTTTAGGGTGAAAAACTAATTGGGCCCATTCATTTGCAACAATAGAGAGGATGGACCAGAGGTTGACAGGTTACTAAAATAGATGAAATTTAGAAACAACTTCATATGGCAGTATGACCCTCATGGGGTCATAAACAAGTTGAGACTTAAGGTCAAGTTGGCACCTTACATCCACCACCCAAGACTAGACATTGAACAGTTTTCCAATCAGTCTGAGTGGGTGGAGAACACATTGATTGATATGGAAAACACAATTGTGGATGCTGAGAACACACTGATTGATTTAGAAAAACAATTTGACAAGAGCTCTTTCCTGCAGGTTCCAGAATTAGAAGAAACAATGAATGTTCATCCTGTGTTACAGACCTCAGTCAATGAGGAGAAGAATCCAAAGAGGAACAGAGAAGAGGCATCCAACTCTGCCATGGAGACTACTGATGAGCTTTTTGAGCTAAGAAAGAAGCCTAAGTTGAATCCTATGTCTGAACAGGAGGAGAACATTGCCTTAGAAGAAATAAATGACACTGAGGCAATGGGGCAGAAAAGTAAAGAAGCAGCTGCACAGAGGAAACACAACAGCCATCAACCTCCAAGACACAGATGATAGAGAGACCACAGAGTATGGAGGCTTCTTCCTTTGTCAGGCCAGCTGATAGGGAAAAGGATATCAAAGACAGATTCAAAGGAATAAAGATGAGGGATGAAAAGTTGAAAGCAGATACATATGCCCAATACCTCAAGCTTACACCACCAAACCAGACCAGATTGATGTCATCTTTTGACATCAAAGCAGGCGATGTTGAGTTGTGTTATATTCTTTCTACGACTAGCCCACGTAGGTTACGGGGGGGGGGGGGGTGACCCCCCCCCCCCCCCTTCATTGCATTGATTGTGTAGTGGGGGGGGAGGGATCACAGGGGATTTGAGGGGTACCCGTAACCCCACTTGATGGGGTCCAGGGCAACGCCCCATAAAATTTTGGTTTTGGACACTATATTAGGTTAGGTGGACCCACCTATGGTTTTATGCATGATTTTCGCACATATTTTTTGGACGCAATGGTTTTTGGTCCGTGGTATTGGACGCGATGGTTTTTGGTCCATGGTATTGGATGCTTCGGCATGTATAAATATGTATTATAACATTGAAAGGAACATAATGAAAAATCAAGTTGGTAGTCCCAGTTTTAGGATCAAGGGGAAAATCTCTGTGTATATGTGTTTTATGTGTTAGGCTCTTGCATTGCTTATTTTATGTGTTTTAGAATTCATATGCAGGTAATTTCTGTACAGGGTTAAAACCTACAAGCAAGATGCAGGTGTCATTTTTGCAGCCCACTGTACGGTAACCAAAGACCTCGGCAGACTACAAGAAGACTAATTTTGAGGTGTTGACCAGGGATGTTAATCCCATTGATCAAATAGAGTTCCATAAGCAGGCAAGAGAAATGATTTACTCCACCCTCACAGAAAAGGCCATGGATGCCTTTAAGCCGAAAGATTCATTGGATAATGTTACAACCCAATTCAAGCTAGAGAAGGCCTCTTCACAAGCCAAAGACAATAGAATAAAGTACTTGGAGGACTTGGTCGTTGAACTTGGCCATGATCCAAGTGACATTAAGGCTACTAAACAGTTGATCAAGAAGAAGAATGAGGACATAACAACCCACGAGAAACAGCTTAAGCTGCCTCATTCACAACACCCACAGACAAAGGAGGTCCAGGAAAGTCAGAGCAATCATGAAGAGATGATGGACCTAGTGCTGCAACTGAATTCTCAATTAAAGGAGATGGAGAAAGAACTGGATAGCTTGATGCAACTCAAACAAGATAGTATTGATAATGCTCCTACAATTGTCATTCCAACAATTACCATTGTTGTACCTTCTACTTTGGCAGCATCATTAGCTCCCACTGCTCCAATGGCCACTGCACTATCGACATCTACACCAACTACATCAGCAACAAAGTCGACATCAACAGGCTCCACAGGTGATGAAGCAAATAGGCTAGTCAAAGCAATGGAAGAAATGTCCATTTAGACCACTAAGATGAACAGACTCAAGGAGAAAGTCACCAGCCTGGAAACAGAGTACAAATTGGCCCAAATCATGCACAAAGAAGAACAACAGAAGGCCACAAGGATGACTGAAAGAATCAAAATCTTGGAGAAAGAGATGACATTGAATGAGCCTCTAGGTCAGGTTAAGGAACAACTGTGGGCCAATATCATTGACTCTATCAATGATATTTGTCCATCCATTCAGGTTATTTTTGAACAGATTGATTTGATAAAGCAGGCTACAAAAGCCATTCAGAGAATCAAAGAAGAACTTGGAGATATGCCAGAGGAGGCAGCAAGGACCATTCATTTCCTCAACTCGAAGAACAAGTATGAGCTGCAAGAACTATAGATACCTGTTAGGACATGTACAATTTTGGAAGTCAAAAGAGTCCTCACTAAGAGGAATTTGATGCAGAACTTAAAGGATAAGTGTTAAACCATGCAACTGGCCATTGACAGGTTCATGGCGAAGTTCGAAATTTTGAGGCAAAAGGGATTACCAAATCCCTTAGTTATAAATGATAAGCTAATGACAAAGGAGGATTACAATAAGAAGATCAGGGAAGTGGCCAGAGATCAGGTAAACACTTCATCCATGAAGGGCATATCAATAGGCAAAGTATTATACCAAACTTTTGAAAACTTGTTTTACCTCCAGCATGAGGTAAAACACGTTTTTATAATAAGCCAACTTTTGTCAAGTATATAGAGGCAGATGAGATATACTAAAAAATACTCAATATCCAATTATCATATGCTGAGACATGGGATAAACTCAATGATTTACTGTAGGAAATAGTCAGTAAAAATATAAATGTACAGTAAAAAGTAAAAGAGCACAGTAAAAGGATATTGACAGGTCAACAAGGTCAAAGAGTATCATATGAAATGTCATAAGTAAATATGACATCCAGCGCGAAGACCAAACAACCAAGCAGCTTAAAGGGCAAAAGATCAAAGACTAAAGGACAACATAACTTAAATAATAGGGACAACAAACAACAATTCAATAGGTGTCTCTATCTTCTTGCATGAAGATATTTCCTTTTCCTACATTAGTTCTCAATGCAGTTTGAGATAATTTGTAAATTCTTTTTGTATAAATACTTCATATTTCGAAGTATTGAGTGTGGATTGCTATACATATGTAGAGTTATTTTGATCTTAAACCTAAGGGTGATTGTACCAACTTTCAAGTCAACAGACTGGAGCAAGTAATAAAAATATTGCACTAGAGGATTCATGAGATGAGCTATTGTAGTGAAGTATCTTCTTTGTCTGATTTTGTTACCTTCTTATGTGTTTCATAAACTTAATTGTTTTTCCAAATTTGAATGAATTGACTGGAAATATCACTCAGAATTTGTTTAAGTACACTATATTTTTCACAGTTAGCCATTAATATGTTTTCCTCTGCTACCCGGATTTGAGAACCCTTAATTGCTCTCCAATATCGGTTGACCTCTTTCATTCTCTTCATGATTCGACCTAGGGAACCCTTAATTGCTCCTTGGATCTGATTGCAAACCATTTCGCCTTCTAGCCTTTGAGATCCATAGTAACTCCTCTTTCTTTCCCTCTAGACACTATGTTTAGAACTTAATCCAGTCTTGTTTGTCTAACATTTAACGCCATAGCCCAATGGTAAAAGACAACCCTTTTCATCTAAGTAAGTGATCCCACCACCCAAATTCAAATAAAAAACCCAAGCACAATCATTAACTAGCCTAAAATTAATTAACTAAAACAAAGTTAAATCATAAAGAGAGAGCCCTCTCTGAGATTAGGAAGGCTAGGTCTTGATCTCCAAAAGTGGTTAGTGGTTACGTCTATCACTTCTTTTTCCTGACAACTTCGAAGAAATTTTGGAGTGATAACATTGCCAACAATGATCAAATCCCTGATGCCCTTGGAGACGCTGATTTTCAAGCCTTGACAGAGAGAGAGGGCTTCGACTTGATTTTTCATGGCTTTGCCGAGTCCCCATGTGGACTTTAATTCAGTCTTTTCTTCAAGGTTTAGAAGCAGCTCTCCTGCTTGAACCTCACCGCATTTATTTAAATTATTAAGTAGTAAAACATCTAACAAAATTTAAAACTTTAGAATGACACACATTTAAAATATTTTAATAATACATACCCATTTTTGTGGTAGTATAGTGTGTGGGTTGATATAATATGGTCAAAGAGTTTGTTGTGATTTACAAGATTATAGAATGAGTTATTTCCATATTTATTTGGAGTAATTTTGTTACAATGAAATTTTTATATAATAAGTTTGTATTGTAGATGGTATAATTGTTGAAAGTACACAAATTATGGATATATTTGAATTATTTTCCAATGTAGTAGTGATGTTGGTTTTGTGTAATGGAAGATTAATTGAGTGGCTTTGAATCAAATGGATGAGTCGAACTTGTTGAGGGAGAAAGCAGTGAGGAATTCCAAGCTACCACCACTCTTCCTTGCTTGCTACAAATGTGCATAGCTGATTTGTTTGCATATTTTGGGTTTGTAGTGGCTGTGTGCAGAGTGTTTCAGTATTCATGGCATATTAGAAGCTCACATTGCTAATTCAGGGTTTCAATCTTGGTTTTTTATTTTCTTGGCTTATTATTAGCTTGGTCAATCTATTCTGTCAAACAATTATATTGAGTTAATTGCTTGTGTAATGAGTGTTCTTTCCAACCTTGACATGGATGGGCATGGCTCTCTACCCATAAAAAGGGTAGATATAATTCCGTCTCTTGATTTGGGTTTTGCTAGCTTTGTGAAGAACATTAAAACCCCCAAGGAATGATAGTTGATTGGTAAGTTCGCTAGACTTTGGCCCAATTATAACTTTGCTTTAGAACAAATCTCTAACAATTAGGCAGATAATGAGTCCATTGGTACTTTATATTATGGAAATGACTATTTTCCTTTTTTTTTTTTTTTTTTTTTAAAGCAAAGAGGATAGGGGTCTAATCTGCAAATATGGGCCCAATTTCATGGGCTTTTGGGGAATGTTCCTTATCCACTGGAATTTAGATTTTAATTCTACCAATGAAACCTCTTCTATGTTTGTATGGATTATATGGTCATATATGGCACTTCTTTGCTTTGATGATGGGATTTTCAAAATCGTAGGTGACAAATTGGGCCGTTACATTACTATTTCTTAGGTAAAGGACAATAACTTCTCATGTGTGAAAATTTGTATGGAAATGGATTTTGCAGAAGGACTCCCTCAAATAATTTAGCTTGAATTTGAGGGTTGGTCTCGTCTTCAAGCTCTGGATCATGAGCAGGTGCCTTTTAAATGAAATTTTTTCCATGCATGTTTCACTTTGAAAAAAGTTATCCAAAATCTCTATTGTATCAGTCTCCTTTTATCCCTCTGCCAAAGAAATGATGAGCAAGGAACATTCAAACCAATTTCAAGGAAGCACAAGGATAATTAATCTAAAAGTTCTCATTCTTGTAGGCTTGGATCTCATCAACATCCCCCCTCTAGTAATAGTTATGAAGCTTTGAAGTCCTTGGAGGCATAAGTTGAAGAAGATCAACTAGATCCATATCAAGTGCCTTCATAGAACACCAGTTCATCCACTAAGGAAGTGATTAATTCTAAGGATATTAACAAAATCCCACCTTTAGATAAGAAGGAAAAAGAGACCAATTGAAAGGAAGAGAAAGAGGTTAATCTCTTCTCTTGTTCTCCTTCTTATTCAAATGTTCTAAAATGCAATTAATAATCTTCTTCTTCATTACAATAAGTAGAAAATATCAAAGCAATAAATACTTAAAATTTGTTTCCCATCATTCTTTAGCCTCTCATGGTTTTGGCGGGGAGTCAAGTTCACTTAAATATTAGATATGTTTTATTTTTGCACATTTTTGCGCTAGAAATTTGTAAGAATCTACTCTTGTTCTCAAGTAGCAGGCTCAAGTGGCAGAAGGTATAATATCAGATCTCCCCTTGTTTTATTGGGAGGAAGATGATTTTTTGCCTTTTTTAGAATTATCAAAGAATTTTTCTTTGTAGTATTGATTTTGATGTACTTCAACCAAGTGTTATAGCTTTAGATTTTTTCTTAATTCAAAATTATTGTTCAAAGTTAAAAAAATAATGGTTTGTGGAAGAATATTTAAGGATATTTTGTTTGCAAATATGTTTACAAATAGTTTATTAGAAGAGAGCAAGTGACTCAACTTGTTGATAGAATTTCATATGGCTCGTGTTAGCAAGGGTAATGATTAGGTCTTAAGGAAAACCATGAATAGTTGAAATTACAGGCACGTGTGTTAAGCATAGCTAACTACACATTACTATTAAATCTTTATTTACTGGGAATACTCTCTCAATAAATAGGCACTAATTTTATTTTTATTTTGTAGAGATATTTATGGCACCCATACCATTGATCATAAATTTCTGTTTTCTAGTGTAGGAACAATGGTTATATTATATCCTAGTAAATCATAAATTTTTGTCTTCTAGTGGAGAAACAATGGTCATATTATATCCTAGTAAACGATGTTAGTTTTTGCATTTTGAAGTTTGACATATTTGAGGATGTGAATTTTCATGGGAGGTTAAATCGACAAATATGCAATTGTGGCGAGAGGCACTAAGTGTTCTTAAAATATCTATAAATCTGAAATCAAGTTTTTTTTAGCTATATCAAGCTGAAGATATGTTATTTATTTAATGCAAAATATAATATGTAATTAGATTGAAAATTGCATACTTGTAATTTTTTTCATTATATAAACCATGCTTTAATAAATGTCTTGATTCCTTTTTAACCTTGATTAAATTTTAGGTCATATGGAGCATATTGGGTCAAGAATGAATTTCAGTTTATTTGGATCAAATTTTCCTCTTGGCAAAACTTGCAACCAAGGTCAAGGGGTGTACCGTTGATTTTGTACAAGAAGCTTAGAGATCTAGAGTATGAGTGAGTTGTGTGATGATTCATTCACATCATGGATTTTAGACTTTCTAATGAATACGCTAAAAAAAATATTGATTTACAGGAAATGGAAACAAAGCTATTGGAACCAAAACAGAGGTGGCGAGCTAAAGAAGTAGAAGCATAGACTTTTCATGACCATTGACTACCATGTTAGAGGTTAAAAAAGCAAGCATAAACATACAAAGTGATGGAAGGATAGGCAAGGAGGGAAAAGACATGGTTGGAAAGTGAAGAGATCAAGATGGAAGTCTAAGTGGTATGGATTCTCTATTCAATGATGTAGGAATATAAAATGCAATCTCATGTCTTATATAGATAATCACATTTCTAATAATACTTGAACTCAATTTTTTGAATTGCAAGAGCTCATATAATGATTATAATTGTGAAAGTGATACAAATAGTGAGATTGTAAATGAGAGTGATATTGAAAGTGATAATTAAAGTGATGTTGGTAAGAGGAATGTAAAATAAAAGGCACACTCTCATGTAGCTGAGAATGTAGAAATTCCCACTGTAGATCAACAAATTATGCAATATACTAAAACACAATACAAGATCTACTTCTACAACACTTTGCGGAAGCTTAATCAAATTTGAGCACGATCAATGAGAACACATATAACTAATAATGAGAAGCAATCATGCATAACACAGAAGAAATAACCTGGGGAAAGCCTTAGCCTAAAACCCCAACTCTGTATTATCATACAAGTGGAAATATAGTCTGGATTACAGAAAGAATCAGCTCACAAGCCATCCTGTTCTCTCTACAATCCCTCTATTGCTCATAGGCAGTCAAAGACCTCTCTCAAACCTTCTGCTCTGCCATCCAAGCCTCCTATTTTTTTGTACAATTTTCCTTGGGGTCCAGTGAAGCCACTTGCGTGAATTGGCCTCTTCACACACTCACTAACCTTTGATCCAACTGCGCAATCCTGAAGGAGATAAATCCTTCTCCATGGATGAGTTTCCTTTATAGGAAAAATCCATCCAACTAATAGTACATTGTCCCTCCTCTGATCTCAATTGGGTCCCTATCTAAATTGACATGCACGAGTTATTCATGAGAGAATATTTAGTTATCTGAAGAACAACAGTTACATGCATGCAAGCATTAACTAACTGAACTCACATTAATTTAAACAAACTGTTTAAATCAATCTAACTGGACTTGACTCAGTTAACTGAGCCAAATAATTACTACTCAATTTACAACTTATCCTTATCTCTTTAACTGATGGATAAATTCCTCAGTTAATAGAGAAACTGTTGCATGTCCTCACATATACTTCATGTTTGATTTTTCACAACTAATTAACTCATGGTGAATTAATTAATTTATATTCAAACAACTGTTAAGTTCAAATTCGAATTTTACTTCACTATTTTAGTTTAGAGACTGACTAAAATAGGAATCCATCCCGAACTGCTAAAAATAGAATGCTATTTTTAGCACTTCCATTTTTCATTCCCTATTGCTCAATCTAGCACTAGTACCCAAACTGTTATTTATAATAGTGCTATTTTTAGCACTTCTATTTTTAGCATTTCTTGTTGCCATTTTCAACACTCCCTCTCAACAAGAAAGGCTTCAAGTCAAACCCGATCCTGTACCTTTGGAATGTTCTGCATTCAACACTTCTACCAAGTGTGTTTGCTCCAGCAACTCTAGAAACAAAAAAACTCCCAACTGACCTCTTTGTTGGGCTAGAAACATACTATGATGCTGAAGCTCTACCTGCTACTGACAAGTGCTCCCTCTCTGACCTCTAAGCTGCTGCAACACTCCATGCATCTTTCACCGTTGCACACCTCTCTGTGCCATCCTACACTGGTGCAACACTCATGTGCCTCTCGCATTGTTGTAGCTTGCTAGCTCTACACAGTCCTGGGACACCTACACTGTATCTCTCTTTGCCGCTCCATCCGCATCTGTCTCTACCCACTTAGCGAATCCTGCTACTCCTCGTCAGGGCTCTTGTAGCAAAGTCGAATCAAAGAGGTTGGGTACCTCAAGGATCCTACCCCTATTCCAGCCTTCTCGGGATGATCACTCCACATCACCCCACCTCCTACCTGGAGGTATGGATGCATGTAATCCCTCTGCCCACCTGGGTCAAAATTTCCCCCTACTGGAGGCCTCTGCATGAGTAGATGTCTCTACTCGATCTCCTCTCAACTTCTCTAGTTGTGGCTGCTCCACAACCTCCTGAAGCTGCTTCACCAATCATGGCTCCTCCACAATCAACTGAGACTTCTTATGGCGCTGCATGTTGAGAGGTAATGTACTCTCCCTCTCAACCACCAAGTCTCCATCAGTTGCCTTTCTCCTCAAGGCTTTGCATGCATCTTGAACCTCAAGAGCATACAGGTTCTTAACCCGTGAACTAATTTGCTTCACCTGTCTAGTGATGATGTGTCTAAGGAAAACCTTTGCCTTACTGAAGACTACATCATAGCTTCTGTCTTCCAGCATTGCGATCGACACCAAATTTCTCTTCAATCCTGGTACATACTTGACATCGTTCAAGGTAATGCGAGCTCCATTCTTTCTGAAAAACAACCATGCCTATACCTAAGACACTATACTTTTCATCATTACCCATCGCTATGAGTATTTGGAGATCTTTCTCCTCCAAAGTACTGAACAAACTCTTGTTTCCGGTCATGTGGAAAGAAGATCCATTGTCAAGAAACCAACCACTTCCCACCATGGATGAAACCATGAATGCGAACAGTGTGAAATCCAACTCGAATCGTGAGGCCAGTGCCTCACCTTCTGATCCTTCCACAGACCCCTTTTTGGATTTCCTCAGTGGACAATTTGTAGCAAAATGTCCCACCTCATGACAACGAAAGCATCGCACTTTTGATTTGTCAAACTTCTTCCCACCTTGGGAAGAACTGGATTGGGAAAGAGAATCCTTCTCCTACCCCTTCTTCGCCTTACTCGCTAAGGAGCAATTTTCTTCATCCTCCATGGATGAAGAACCATCTCTGGTGCTTCTTCTTATTTGCTCCTACATCAGATCTGACCAAAGTCGTTCCTAATCTGGCAGTTTCTCTCTTCCATTAACCGAGTCTTGGTAGCTATGCCAGCTCTTAGGAAGATCGAGGAGTGCAAGACTCACCATGTCATCATCAGCTGTCACGATCCCTACACTTCCAAGCTCATCCCTGCATGTGGTGAGCTTGTTCAAATACGTAGAGATTGTGTCATCCTTTTCACACTTGATCTTCTGAAGCTTGTCCTTCAGCACCAGCTTCCTCTGATCGCTGCTATTATGATATAGATCTTTCAATGTTTTCCACATTGAAAATGGTGTCTCCTTCCCATGGAGGCTTAAGACAATGTGGTCTCGAACTCCCTCTAGGAGGATTCTCCTTGCTCTAGCCACACATTTCTTCCATTCTCCCAGTTGAGTAGCATTAGTCGGCTTGGGGACTTCTTGATCAATGAAGTCCTTTAGACTGTTATCCTCTAATACTACCTCCATGTGATCCTTCCAGGCTATATAATTTGAGCTGCCATCAAGGGAATACTCAAGTCTTAAACCACTGAACGCCATAGGTGAAATTGAGATGTGATAAGAACTCGATTTCTATCTTCAGGAACCAAACTTCGAACTTCTCCTTCTTGTATACTATTCTTCGCCTTGATCACCTTTGCTCCGATACCATGTAGAAATTCCCACAGTAGATCAACGGATTATCAATATACTAAAACACAATACAAGATTTACTTCTACAACAATTTGCAGAAGCTTAATTGAATTTGAGCACGATCAATGAGAACACATATAACTAAGAATGAGAAGCAATCACACATAACACAGAAGAAATAACTCGGGGAAAGCCTCAGCCTAAAACCTCAACTCTGTATTATCATACAAGTGGAAATATAGTCTGGATTACAAAAAGAATCAGCTCACAAGCTATCCTATTCTCTCTGCAATCCCTTTGCTGCTCATAGACAGTCAAAGGAATCTCTCAAACCTTCTCCTCTGCCCTCCAAGCCTCCTATTTCTTTGCACAATTTTCCTTGGGGTCTAGTGCAGTCACTTGTGTGAATTGGCCTATTCACACACTCACTAACCTCTGATCCAACTGCGCAATCCTGAAGGTGATAAATCCTTCTCCATGGATGAGTTTCCTTTATAGGAAAAATCCATCCAACTGATAGTACACTGTCCCTCCTCTAATCTCAACTAGGTCTCTATCTGAACTGACATGCATGAGTTATTCATGAGAGAATATTCTGTTATCTGAAGAACAACAGTTACATGCATGTAAGCATTAACTAACTAAACTCACATTAATTTAAATAAACTGTTTAAATCAATCTAACTGGACTTGACTCAGTTATCTGAGCCAACTAATTACTACTCAAATTACAACTCATACTTATCGCTTTAACTGATGGATAAATTCCTCAATTAATAGAGAAATTGTTGTATGTCCTCACATATACTTCATGTTTGATTTTTCACAACTAATTAACTCATGGTGAATTAATTAATTTATTTTCAAAACACTGTTAAGTTCAAATTCGAATTTTACTTTACTATTTTAGTTTAGGGACTAACTAAAATAGGAATCCATCCCGAACTACTAAAAATAGAATGCTATTTTTAGCACTTCCATTTTTCATTCCCTGTTGCTCAATCTAGCATTGGTACCCAAACTTCTATTTACAGCAATGCTATTTTTAGCACTTCTATTTTTAGCATTTCTTGTTGCCAATTTCAACAGAGAAGGCTCAATATTCTCATATGTGGTAATTCATTACTAACTTAACATTTAGCTTGCCACTTGTTATCAAGAATTTCATTGTCTATATGGAAAATGCAAAGGCAACATTTAGCATTTTTGTGGAATTGATAAGAATGATGGTACTTAGGTATGTATATATTAAAAAATGCATTATTATATTTATACGACATGGTGCTTTGTGGAACTGCTAGAAATGATGGTATTGGGTTTGTGAAACTTTTCTGTCCTTTCAAGTACAGAGTGTAACATAACTACAAACGATATAATTAATTTACTAGTAGTTTTTCTCAAAACATGTTTTTAGGTGTAAAACCAAAGCAAGTAGTTCCACCATAAGTGGTTTGAAATTTAGCTTACTAAGTTGCATAAGATCGAGCAAGGCCACCAATAGTAGAGGTTACAAATTGTTACAAAGGTGGATACAAAAGCAAAGGTAACACAACGAGCATATAACCACTTAGTTTACTTTTCCCTGTGTGTTTTGGCTCACTGCCTTGGTTGAATTATATGTATAGGAAAGGGAAGAGGTGGTGTGATGGCAGAGAAAAGATGTGTTAACAGGAGAAGTGACACAACAACAAGGTAGGTGACAACATGCTCCCAAACAAGCAGTGGGGCATTCAAAGAGTTTCATACTTATAGTATGAAATGTATCTAACATATATCGACATTTAAAGTTAGAGGAGTAATGGTAGAATTAGTTCTAGCATTACTTCAACTTGGAAAAACATGATCGAGATATTTGTTTTTAATCTAAGAAATTAATGAACAATGTGTAGTGGTGGAGAAGTACCTTCGGAAGAGGCCAAATAAAACCTCATATGTAAAATTCCCAATCAAAAACTATGAGATAATTTTAAATACAAAGTTTTAAGAAAACATTGATTAAACAGAACATTTACATAACAAAAGCTAGTAATAACAAAAGTTTAAGATGGTTATATAAATACATTTCAAGAAGGTGATAGTATTTATTAATTTATGAAAAGTTCTTTAAAATTATTTAAATCTTTAAAGTTACTTTTTGGCATTTTGGGATATTTGTTTTTTTCCAAGATGACAAACTCAATTTGGCATTGATGGTATCATTTTTTCATAGATTGTATATTATTTAATTAATATTAAATATGTTCTTAATGGGAAGATTTAGTCTAATTTAATTTTTGTTTTTGAATTTATATATATAAGAGAAATATCCATAAAGTTAAAAAGGAAATGAACTTATAATGATGAGTTAATGTTAGTCAAAAAGGGGTGATAGGAACATGGCATCATTGTTGAGCTCGAAGGAAATGAAGAAAACTCATTTGAATAGGGATTGGGCTGAGTTACAAATGATCAAGCAAAAATCCTTGCTTTATTCCAAGGTAAGAGGATTGTTGATGAAAGATGATATAGAAGATTAATTTTTATTCGGGATTTAGAACTTGTCATTGAATCCATGAGTAAAACCTTTGGCATAAACAACAATGTTTTATCAAGAATATTCCATCGAATCAACAAAGAAAAGGAAAGGTTTACAATGGTAGAGTTTTTCCATGTGCTTAGGGAACATAATTGACAAGTTAACTTATAGGCTAACAAAGTAAGTAGACTAAAATGTGACATTCTTAGAGTAAAAAATGGAGTATCAAACTTCCTAATCCCCTAATGTGCCACTAATCACATGACATTATGTCTTTGAGCACAAAAAATTGGAGTATTAAATTAACTAGTCCTAATCATATGGTATTAAGTATTATGATTAATCCATGCATGTCACATGTTTGACGCCTTAGCACTCATGTGTTGTCCTTTCTGTTTTGTGGTTTACAGTTATCACCTCCTTGTCCGAAGATGTAACACCCCATTTTGAACTCCTATTTTGTAATTGTAATTATGACTTATATTGCTAGAAATAACCAACATGGATATCTTCTTAAACTTTATTTGATGTAATGTTTTTTGTTTTGTTTTGTTTTTGTTTTGATTTGTTTTGTTTTGTTTTTGTTTTTGTTTTTGTTTTGTTTTGTTTTTGTTTTTGTTTTTGTTTTGTTTTGTTTTTGTTTTTGTTTTTTGTTTTTGTTTTTGTTTTTTGTTTTTTGTTTTTTGTTTTTTGTTTTTTGTTTTTTTTGTTTTTTTGTTTTTTTTTTTTGTTTTGTTTTGTTTTGTGTTTGTTTGTTTGTTTTTTTTTTTTAATTGCCAAAAGCTAAAGAAGAAAGCAACCTACACAGATCTTGATGCATGAGAGGAAGTTGTAAAGGGAAATTTAGAAGTTTCTTTCTTACCTGGAATTAAATGTCCATTTTCCCTTATCCCTAGAAATCATATTGGTAGTTGAACTACCAACCACCATTAGTTATGTGAAATAATGGGAGTGGTATAGAATTGCTCAAGAGGTATGGATGATGTGCCCATACTAGAGACTTCTGAATTGACCTTGTAGTCTAGGCTCTAGATCTCCAATTCTCATGCAAGGTGGAAGAGGGGGGAGAAGGAGTTGTTGAGGGCTATTGGATATGTGTGTGAATGATTGTTGTGTTGTGGTCAGGACCAGAGGTGGACCAAAGAGAGTAGGGTGAAGTGTGTGCATGTGAACCAAATACAACCCATGAAAAGAGAAACAGAGACACGTATGGGTTCAAAGAACGTGACTCTAAATAAAAGGTGATAGAAAAACATTATGAGAAACAACAACTTATGTGGAATTGTGATTTACCAATTTTGGTTAAGGAAGTTAGTGTTGAAGTCTTCAACCTAAGCTAAAGAGCCACAAATTGCTAAATAATTTGTTTGAACTTACACATGAAAAACACTGAAAAAAGGGGAAGTACTAAGGAACTCATGGATTGGAGGAGGACTCCCTTTATGTTGTGTAAGACCAATGTGGAAACACTGTGAATGTTAATAGGCCCTAGTTCAATAGGTTGAAAGACAATGTATTGGTTTCTATGTAGGAAGGAGATTTGCATTTGTGTTTTCTACTTTATAATGGACCTTGTTAGTGCCTAATATAGTGTTCCTCTTGTGGCATTGGATCTGGCTTAGGGGTGGCCAACTATAAGAAATTTATAGTATAGTTTAGGCTATGGTTGCGTAGAGAGTGGCTCTCCCTTATTCAGTTTCTAACAAATCTTGAAGTGACTTAAATAAGTACACTTATTTATATTCAAAGAAATGACTCTATTTCTTTAAAGCTTCAAAAATGTTTTCATGTTGGGTTACCGAGTATGAATGAATGATGAGCTAGAGTATTGTTTAATTATGTTAGATTAGTAGTTGTTGTTACTAATTAGAATGAACCTTGTATACAAATGTGTTCATTAAAGTATGTTCCTATAGTAATTTTAAGATGTATGGTTTTGTGAAATAGAAATGAATGGTTGAATTGAGCTTAAAGACTTCTCATGTATATCTTATTGTGAATGGCCTTTGCTAGGCTAGCTGTGGGATTGAACAATTGTGTTGTATCCTTGTTGGAGATGATAAGACATGAAGGTTCTTCCTTAATTAGAGATAGAAGGGTGTGGTCAATTTCCTAGTTTGAACAATTATGAAAGATATGTTACCGATCTATTGTTAAGAGGTTACATGGACATTATTTCCTTAAGAGATAAGCCAAAATGTTGTCCTCTTTGTTGTAAGTGTTTGGAGTTTGAGTGATCTATTATTGAATGTTAGTTTTTCTATGCTAATTTCAATTATGGATTTATAAACAAATGCTTGTCTGTTGCTTCCTGTTCATGGTTTTCTTATGGTGGTTGTGATTGTAAACAAGTAAATTTTTATCAAGTTTAATGTGACATTCATGAGAAAAATGGCTTAACAGACAAGTGCTGAACATTAGCAATGAAAATTACAACAAACCATCAAATAGACACTTAACACATTGTTTTGTGAAGGAGTTCACCCCTCCTGGGCTACATCTCCTTGGTCCAGCTTCCATGGCTTGGGCCTCTGTATTAGCTCAATACGGAAAAGATGTTGTTTACAAAGCTCTACTGCTCCTGATACCTATTTCAATGTGTTCAAAATGTCGAAATTAGCTAGGAACACCTTTTCTTGAGCTCAATTTGGTCGAAAAATGCTCTAGTTATGGCTCAAACAATTTCTCCCTATAAATCTTCCTCCAAATATGGAAGAACTCCAGTTAAGGCCACCAATTTTGGGGGTAGTTCCGAAAATAGTGGAGTCTACCAAAAATCCGCCAAGTTAAACTGTAGTTAAACGGAGGACTAGTTCATAATTACCACATGGTTAGGGTGACTGTTTCCGTAACCATTGGAGGTTTATGTGGAAGTCACATGCAATATTAACCATCGTGGTTTGTTTCCATCGGTGTAACTAACCATAACCTTAATTGTAACTGCCAGATGTGCTCACATGAATGGAATTAACTATTGGGTTGTGGTTTTATGTTGGAGCCATTGGATTACGTTAAATATTTACTGCCATGTTGATTGGTGTTCACATGGGGAGGGCTGCCCCCCCAGCCCCCAATCGCCCACTCCAAAAACATAAATATATGTGGAATGCTATACTATTAGGAACCATGTGGTGGTGGAGTTGGTTATGTGTTGTGGACTGTATGTCGAAGTTTGTGGGGTCGAACCTCGATGCCTCCACAAAATTTTGTTGAACTATGACGAGCCAGGTCCTTTGGGGAGGGACACGTGGCGACCTTAGGGCTTGCCACTTGTCCCCTCCTCATTGGACCACCATCATCCACTAATAACATGCCATGTCACCAACTTGAAATCCAACCAGAACATGACACTTGGCAAGCTCCAATTAGGTGTTGACCGTCCATTGACCCTGCCTAGTCACTTGCCACGTCAGCAGTACCACTATTGACTGTGCAGTGATTGGGCATTTTTTTGGCAAAATTTCGCTTGTTTAGCAAAGCGAACATAACTCAATAACTTCCTCATATGAAATCGGTTTTCAGTGAAACAAGTTGCGTTAGGATCATTTTGCTGAGACGAAAATCATCGTTTAGGTTTTGAGCCATTCTAAGAATTTTGATTTTGGAGCTAAATACTAAGCGCTTGATCATTAAGGTATGAAGTTTCTAGCCCCAAAGGAGTGAGAAGAACTTCATTTATTTGGAAGAACTTATGGATTTGACCATTGGGTCTCTTTGAATTCTTTTGAAAAGTTGTCTAGTTATTGATAGTGTTTTAGACACCTTTAGAGGCTGTTGAGGATTTCTGTATATTTATAAGTCTTATGGGCAAGTATTTTCCTTGTTCAGATTAGTTTTAGACTACAGAAGTAGGCCTGAAAATTTTAGTAGAGGTTTGCAATTTTAAAATTTGAGGATTGGATGTTTCATCCCTAGGCCCTAGTCATAATGTTCGATGGGAGTTATGATCATGGACAAGAGGAAATGAGCTAAAAGGGTAGAAGTCTCACAAAAGTTGGATGCTTTGGATATCTAGATATCTAAGCATATGGAAGTTTCATGTACATGGGAATCCAAAAATTTTAATAAATGGACTTTATGAAAAACATGGATGTTGGATGGCTCGGATGGGAAGAACCTGTATTGATGTAACCCATAGTTGGAGAAACCCTTATGTAATTGTTATGAGGGATCTATAATTTGAAAAAAAATTACAATACCGCCTTTTAAAAAATATAGATCCAGATGCCAATGAAGCACACCACATGAAAGACTATGTGGAGCTTGCATGAGCACTCCCAAATCTCACTAGTAGGCAGGTATTGATGTTTCATGGAGGATAGGTTTGGATGACATGGCATGCCAACATGCCATGATGATGTGGCATTGTAGTGCAAAAGAGCTGATGTTGTAGTTGGTGTGGCAACTATTGTGGTGGGTAATGTAGAATTGAGAAATTCAGAAATATGGAGTTCTATAAAAATGGCCTTTTTGGGTTTTACCAAATCCGAATGAATTAAAAAATGTTGAAGACCTGAATATGTAGATATCCAAAAGATTGATTGATTTGATGTGGCTTGATGGTGATGTGGATATTAGAGTACGACACATTGTAGAGGTGGAGGCTAGGTGGCATTTGTCACGGGAGAGGTGATGTGGAATCCCAAAAATATGTAAATCTAGATGTTTATTTAAATAAGACTTTTTGGTTTTTTATATCCAGATATCCAAAGAGTTGACTCACTGACTATATCGGAATCTGGAAGAAAGGAGAATATCCACAGTGGGAGAAAAAAGAATCTTGAATTTAGATGAATCTAAAAAAATTGGAATTCTTGGATGAATTTGGAAAAGTTAGAAATCCACATATTTGGAGATATAGCAATTTTAATAAAGGGATGTTATGATTTTTTCTCTAATCTAGACATAAGCTAGCAGGTTAATGTGTCCATATGTGTATGTGGCCCTATGCAACGATGACACGTAGGTAGAGGAATACCATGTGTCTGCCACATGTTAGACAATGTGACGTTGTACAATGGAAACACATGGGTAGAAGACTACCATGTGTCTAACACGTGTCAATAATATGGGTGTTGAGATGGATCTAAGTGGGGAAAATCTTTAGAGGACCATAAATTTGGATTCATAGCTCAGAATTTGACGAGATTTATATTGTTGGAAAGTTCTTGAAAAGCAGGAGATGATGGAAATCTCAGAAAAAAAGAAATTTAAGGTGGTTGAGAGGAGGAATTTTAAAAATCCCATCTCTATAAAGTAACCTTAGAGATGTACACTATATAACATTGGAAAGGCCTTGAGTGGACTGAGTGTGTTACAAAGTGGTGTTAGAACTAAGTTTTAATGCTTGGGCTGAATGGGCTCAAAAGAGAGAGTGAATTTGGTTAATGATAATGGAATTGTTATTTTGGGAAAAAAGAAGGTGCACTGTAATAAATTGTTAAATTTATATTTAATTGGTTTCGAGAATTGCTACTAATTGGAATACCAACCAATATCCAAGTGTGACTTGTAGCTAAAGCAGAGTCCCAATCTCCAATATAGGCCAATGCATCTATGGTAAGGCATACATTTATGTTGAAGCTTATTTACTTTTAATAAACTACATTGGTATGTTGTTTCAATAATACATAAGAAGACACACAACAATGAAGAAGGAATTATCAGTAAAATGGTAATATACAACATGGAGGAAACTTCACTAATCAAGAATGATAAGTCAAATAAGAGAAAAGTAGTTGAAACACCTACATATATAGTAGAGATAGTGAGAAGTGTTAAGGATTTACCTCAAAGTTGATAATGAGAGGCTCATTAGAGCCAAAGAGGAGCAGACAAAGCTAAATGTAGTGTTGCTACATATTTTATTAGATATATAGAGGAAACTGCAATATGGGCCAACTACCAGCAATGTTGACATGCATTAGTCAAAGAAGATACTAAACCCATATAAAATTTAGAAACATGGGCCAACTACCAACAATATAGGAAGAAGCATTTCAAAGAAGTGGCACAAGATTTCTAAGAGGTATACATCCAATGATGATGCTTCAATAGATACCTTTAGTGAGGAGATAGAAAACTTAGCTAAATTATCCAATAATGTAACCAGACCGGGCTTGCAAAAGAAAAAGACTACAAATAGTTCCCTACCAAAGGAATTCAAAAAGGTAAACTTACACATGCTTTTGATGGTGAGACTAAGAAAAAGGAGGATGCAAAAGCATGGATGTTAGGATTGAAGAATTATTTCAAGGTGCATAATTTCTCTAAAAACATCAAGCCTGGAGTAGCCATATTCAACCTTAGCGGGGAAAGCTAAAATTTGGTGGAATGATCCCAAGAATTTCATGGGCATCCATGAAAGGAAGCTGACATGGAACAATTTGAGAGATACATTAGGAAAAAATACCTAATAGAAAGGTATTATGATGGGAAAAATAAAATAATTTCATGAGCACATATTAGGGCAACTCACGATGGACACCTATGCAAATAGATTTGTAGAGTTGCTGAGTTATGTACCATACACTAGGGATGAGAAAGTGAACATCCAATTCTTTCGTAGTGGAATACCATAGTTGTTTCAATACTGGAATGAATTTGATGAACCCAAGACACTTGATGACACTATCCAAAGGTATAACTATTGCTATGACCAGTCAAAGCATAAATTGGAATCCCAAGTGATGTGGAAGAAGAAGGATAAAATCAAACTCAAGAATAATGGATCTGAGTCATATGATATTTGCAATAAAAAAGAGTGTAAAGTGCAGTTTTCTAGCAATAAGTAAATACAAGCAAAGTTGTCGTGCTTAAAGTGGGGATATGCTATTCATGCCAACAAAGGAAAAGGTAGAAGAACCAAAGAAATGCTTGTTGAAATGTTAGGGTGTGTTGATAGGTAGAAAAATTCTAGTCTGCAATGCTGAGACACCACCTGATCGGGGCCCGAATTATACCTTTACTCATTTAGTGTGCTAGAACTCACTAGTATTTGGCCTAGTTATCATATCCTAAACTAACCTACACTAAATATCTAATTAATTAATGCTACTATTACTATTATCGTAATCCTAATTATTCTAAGTACCTAATTTATATATATCTAAGATTAGCTCCTATTATGTTGGTGTTTATTGGACTTGTTGTTACCAACAGGGAGGAGGGAGAGAACCACTCAAATACAAGTTACTTAAGGAAACTATAGATGTTGAAAACAAAATTTCTGCACAACTGATATGTGGGCTCAACTAGGCAACCATATAAAGTATACTCTAATGCAAAAGCATGAATGTGACATGAATCTTGTTATTTTTTATGTTTATTCCAAAATGTTAACTGTAAATATTAAAGCCTACTTTAAACAAATTAATCAAAGAAATGATAATACAATTTAATCTAAAGTAATGAATGTCAGATAAAACGATAATTAATGTAAAGAACAGAAATAATCTGAATTTAAATTGATTAATGAGTGCTCATACTTATTTGAATGATAAAATTAAAATGAGTATACTAACATTCATGAGAAGGGAAACAATTCATCAAATCTAAATTTCACATTCAACTGAAGTCACATATGCATATAATAATATATAACATACAAGATTTGCTAAAGAAAACATACATTTTTGAAAAGCTTCTTAGGTCTTCAAAATCGATCAAAATAACCAATAAATAATACCAATCGCTATTCAATACAAATTCATTTGATCAACCCTTTCATCAAAGAGAGTCATATATATAGAGTAAAAGCTTTGTAACAAACAAATATAATTAATTATTATGATTAAAAAGAATATATGTGCCAATAGAAAAGCCATTGAACAGATGAAATCAAATTGCTATATTAAAAGTGAAGTTGTTAAAGCTACTGTCGGGGGTACCCAAATCGACTATCAGTTGAATCGTTATTCAATGGAATAGAAGCAAATTCCAATTTTCATGGGATTTGTCTTGATCCTTATTTTCTTTCTCATTTCCTATGCCAAGATAGGTTTAACACATATAAGAATTAAGAAAAATAAGAAAATTATGTTGTAAATATCATAAAAATCCACTAGTCCAAGAGGCCAAACATTCAATATTCATAAGGCATGTCAAAGTAGGGTAAATTTCCATACACAACCTCAACCTACAACAATTTCCATATTCAAGCTCACCTAAACTCATCTAACCACCAATCTATCTTTCCGCCGGACTTTAAGAGCATTGGCAAAAAATGTAAGCACTTAAATACAATTTGTATCAAGGATCAAGAATAAAGCCTCATAGTAGAAAAACAAATAGCATTTCCGTTGAAGAATTAATTGTTATTGATGTCAAAGGAATGTCCAACTAAATAAGAAAATTGCATATGCTTAAAGAGGACTTTAAGCCCTTTCCAACGAGTATTTGCATGCCACCTAACTCCTCCTCGTTGATGAAAAACTAAATTTTCAAGTAAAAAATACTTGTTTTTGACCTTTTTCAAGTCAACCTACTTAAGAACAAGTCACCCCCCTCCTCAGCAGACATGTTGGTTCAGTGAGTGATTGAATTAGTATAAATAAAGCCCTTCTCTCCTCCCTTTTGGCCAACAACTTGTCCAAGCACAAGCAAGAAAAAATAGATGAGGCAATCTGTCTTAAGGAAGATAGATTCATATCTCATGAACCTTGTGAAGTGATGAAGAAGCACTAGTTTTGGTTTCTAGTTTATTTGGGTTATGGGTTATGGTTTTTGGTGACACCTTTGATCATATTTTGAAGTTTCCTTTTGAGCTATTCTTGGAGGACAAAAATTGAATTGACTCTAGTACGGATCTAGTCCTAAATTCATCCAAACATTGAAAGAATTTCAAATTTTATACAACCCATAATTTTAGCCTCTTTTAGGCCTGTAGAAGACCAGAATTTGACCCCTTTCTGTGACTTTTGGCGCTGTGGAAAAAGAGACTTCGAGGCCTATGAAATTTGGCCATAAGGCCAAAATTTCGGCCCCCTTTTTTGTAGTCTGTGGTACCTCAGTTTGAGAAGGAGTTTCGACCTTCGACTGCAGCTACGTATTGAAGAGAAGGGATATATGTGGACTTGATATTAAACCTTATTTGGAGCAAGATTTGGATAATTTTTTTAGATGACCTTGGATCTGCTTATGGACAAACATTGGATCTGTTTTGAAGTCCCTTCAAGCAGCCCTAGAAGTCTCCCTTGAAGCAAAGTTAAAGAATCTTTGTGAAGCAGACTTAGAGAGTTTTAGAGCAGAGTTTTGAGGAAACTTGAAGAACCATTTTGAGCAGACTTTGGATCCTTTCTTGGAGTAGACTTTGAACATACAATGGAGCAAAATTTGAACAGAACTTGAAGATTTAGTGTAACAATCTTGTTGGAGCTTTCTTGACCATTTGTTAGAGCAGACTTGAAGATGTTTTTAGATAGAACATGGTGAAGCAAACTTGAAGGCATATTTGTGTAGCATACTTTGAAATAATTCTTTGAAGGATTTGGTGCAAAACTTAGAGCAGACCTGAAGGCATCCTTGAGTAAGCTTTGAAGCATCTTTGAGGCATATCTTTGAAAGCATTTTGAAGTAATATTGGAGTAAAATTATGAAGTAAATTGGAACTGTTTTTTTAGGTTGGAGCCTAAGAGGATTGGTGTCCTCATTGAGACCAGGTTGGTGACTAGATTTGTGTTTGAGGATTAGAGTCCTCATTCAAGGCCGAAGCCTTGAAGAAGTTAGAAATTTTGTTGTATAGGTTGGAGCTTAAATTTTTATAAAATAGGATTGGAGTCCTCACTATCTTCTTCAATAAAATTATTTTTTGTTTTATTTATTGTGTGTTTGGTTTAACTTGTGATAAAAATATTAACTGACATAATTTAAATATGGAAATAAATATGGATTCACCCCCCATTATTTCCAACAATTGGTATCAAATCAATATTCTTTAAGGTCAACCTAACAACTTGAAGAAGGATATTTGAAACACAATGGTCAGTAAAGATGCCAAGGTCCTCCAATTTGATGGAATAAATTTTTCCTTTTGGAAGGTCAGAATGAAGTACTACTCAATGACTCTTGGAGTTGAGGTTTGGAAATCTGTCATAGATGGATACAAAATCCCATCTCCTCTACCAACAAACCTAGACAAGAAGAAATCATATGTGGAAAATGCCAAGGATTTGAATTATATAGTGAGTGGTTTGTCAAATTTAGAATTCACAAAAGTTATGGGCACTGAAACAACTAAAGATATGTGGGACATGCTCATTGAACGAATGAAATCAAATTCCTATATTAAAATTTAAGTTTTTAAAGCTATTGTCGGGGGTACCCAAATCGACTATCAGTTGAATCGTTATTCAATGGAATAGAAGCAAATTCCAATTTTCATGGGATTTGTCTTGATCCTTATTTTCTTTCTCATTTCCCATGCAAAGATAGGTTTAACACATATTAGAACTAAGAAAAATAAGAAAATTGTGTTGTAAATATCATAAAAATCCACTAGTCCAAGAGGTCAAACATTCAATCTTCATAAGGCATGTCAAAGCATGGTAAATTTCCATACACAACCTCAACCTACAACAATTTCCATATTCAAGCTCACCTAAACTCATCTAACCACCAATCTATCTTTTCACCGAACTTTAAGAGCATTGGCCAAAAATGTAAGCACTTAAATACAATTTGTATTAAGGATCAAGAAAAAAGCCTCATAGTAGAAAAACAAATAACATTTTCGTTGAAGAATTAATTGTTATTGATGTTAAAGGGATGTCCAAATAAAGAAGAAAATTGCATATGTTTAAAGAGGACTTTAAGCCCTTTCCAACGAGTATTTACATGCCACCTAACTCCTCCTCGTTGACAAAAAACTAAATTTTCAAGTAAAAAATACTTGTTTTTGACCTTTGTCAAGTCAACCTACTTAAGAACAAGTCACCCCGCTCCTCAACAGACATGCTGGTTCAGTGAGTGATTGAATTAGTATAAATAAAGACCTTCTCTCCTCCATTTTGGCCAATAACTCGTCCAAGCACAAGCAAGAAAAAATAGATGAGGCAATCCGTCTTAAGGAAGATAGTTCATATCTCATGAACCTTGTGAAGTGACAAAGAAGCACTAGTTTTGGTTTCTAGTTTATTTGGGTTATGGGTTATGGTTTTTGGTGACACGTTTGATCATATTTTGAAGTTTCCTTTTGAGCTATTCTTGGAGGACAAAAATTGTATTGACTCTAATACAGATCTAGTCCTAAATTCATCGACACATTGAAAGAATTTCGAGTTTTCTACAACTCATAATTTTAGCCTCTTTTAGGCCTGTAGAAGACTAGAATTCAACCCCTTTCTGTGACTTTTGGCCCTGTGGAAAAATAGACTCCGAGGCCTATGAAATTCGGCCCCCCTTTTTATAGTCTGTGGTACCTCAGTTTGAGAAGGAGTTTCGACCTCTGGCCGCAGCTACATCTTGAAGAAAAGGGATATATGTGGGGATTGATATTAAACCTTATTTGGAGCAAGATTTGGATAATTTTTTTAGGTGACCTTGGATCTGCTTATGGATAAACATTGGATCTATTTTGAAGTCCCTTCAAGTAGCCCTAGAAGTCTCCCTTGAAGCAAAGTTAAAGAATCTTTGTGAAGCAGACTTAGAGAGTTTTAGAGCAGAGTTTTGAGAAAACATGAAGAACCATTTTGAGCAGACTTTGGATCCTTTCTTGGAGTAGACTTTGAACACACAATGGAGCAAAATTTGAATAGAACTTGAATATTTAGTGTAACAATCTTGTTGGAGCTTTCTTGACCATTTGTTAGAACAGACTTGAAGATGTTTTTGGATAGAGCATGGTGAAGCAAACTTGAAGGAATACTTGTGTAGCATACTTTGAAATAATTCTTTGAAGGATTTGGTGCAAAACTTAGAGTAGACCTGAAGGCATCCTTGAGTAAGCTTTGAAGCATCTTTGAGGCATATCTTTGAAAGCATTTTGAAGTAGTATTGGAGTAAAATTATGAAGTAAATTGGAACTGTTTTTTTAGGTTGGAGCCTGAGAGGATTGGTGTCCTCATTGAGACCAGGTTGGTGACTAGATTTGTGTTTGAGGATTAGAGTCCTCATTCAAGGCCAAAGCCTTGAAGAAGTTAGAAATTTTGTTGTATAGGTTGGAGCCTAAATTTTTATAAAATAAGATTAGATTCCTCAAGATCTTCTTCAATAAAATTATTTTTTGTTTTATTTATTGTGTTTTGGTTTAACTTGTGATAAAAATATTAACTGACATAATTTAAATATGGAAATAAATATGGATTCACCCCCGATTATTTCCAACAATTTGTATCAAAGCCATATTCTTTAAGGTCAACCTAACAACTTGAAGAAGGATATTTGAATCACAATGGTTAGTAAAGATGCCAAGGTCCTCCAATTTGATGGAACAAAATTTTCCTTTTGGAAGGTCAGAATGAAGTACTACTCAATGACTCTTGGAGTTGAGGTTTGGAAATCTGTCATAGATGGATACAAAATCCCATCTCCTCTACCAACAAACCTAGAAAAGAAGAAATCATATGTGGAAAATGCCAAGGATTTGAATTATATAGTGAGTGGTTTGTCAAATTTAGAATTCACTAAAGTTATGGGCATTGAAATAGCTAAAGATATGTGGGACATGCTCACCAATATTTATGAAGGAGATAACAAGGTCAAAAAGGCAAAGCTTCAAAACTTAGAATGCAACTTGAAAGTCTCAACATGGATGATGAAGAAGATATTGCTGCTTACTTTCTTTGAGTAGGGGAGGTAGTCAAATATCTCAAAGAACTAGGTGAAAAAGTCAATGAAAAAATGATTGTCCAAAAGATCTTGAGATCCCTTCCGAATGGTTTTGATGCCAAGGTTTGTGCCATAGAAGAACTAAAATATTTAGACTATTTATTAATGGATGAGTTTCATGGAATTCTCACATCATATGGGAAATGGTCAGGAAATTCAATTCATAAAGAGTTGCATTCAAGGCATCCAAGATATCAAGAAAGGGAGAGAACTATGATTGCAACAATAATGATTCTGATACTGAAATGACATAATTTTTTAGGAAGTCGAAGAAGTGATCCAAACTCAAAGGTAAGTTAACTCTCATTTTCTTTAGATGTGGTAAAATAGGACATTATGCAACAAAGTTTCCTGTTAAAGATGACAATGATGATGAGGATGAACCAAAGAGAAGAACCTTCAAGAGGAAAGGCTTAAGCAATTTTTTTTTTTTTTTTTCACCAAGCAAGATAGTGATGACTCTGGTGAAGAAGAACAACATGCTGGAAACAATGAATTATTGTTCGTGGCCTTCACAAATGAAACATATAATCCAAAAGAAGAAGAAGAAGGAAGTATGGAAGAAGTAGAAGAAAATACAAAAGAATTATTGATTAGTGCCAAAGAAAAAAAATGAGAGACTCATGAAAAATAATGTAAAGTTATATCATGAAATTATCTCTCTCAAAACTGAGAAGGAAGAAGCTAAAAGAATAGAAGAAGTATTAAGAACTAAACTAAACGAAAAGGAAGAGATTTGTGGAAAATTGGAGGCATAAATGGTATATTTAAAAAGAGATTTGGATAAGGCCAACAAGAATTTTAAGAGTTACCAAACCTTGGACAACATAATCAACTTTCAAAGGTCACATGATAAATATGGACTCAGGTATATAGGAGAATCCTCCAACTCTCAAGGAGACACCAATGGTCATCACGAATAAAAGCCTAGAAGTTTTGTTGATGTTGTTAAAAAACCTCGTCTCAATAACTCTTTAGAAAAAAAAGTTCATTCAATAAATGAGAAGCAATCCCTCCACAAAAGGAATATCCCATCAAGGCAAGACTACACCAACATGTATCAAGCTATTTCTCTTGGCAACTATTTATATTGTAAAAATTTGGGTCATCAAGAAAAACATTGCAAGGCATATAGGACTAATCGTCAGAACAAACTTGTTGACATCAAGAGGCAAAATCAAGTCACGACTTATAATTCTTTTGCCCCTCTTTCGAAGTATAGTCTAGAATGTAGCAAATGCAACAATTTAGGTCATGAAGCACAAAATTGTGAATTAAAGCCAAAAGAAACAATATGGAGAAAGAAGACTAAATAATCTACGTCTGAAAAGTGCGACCTAGCCTTGTATGCTCAGGAAAAGGAAAATATATGGTTTGTAGATAGTGTATGTTCTAGGAACATGACAGGTGACCAAAAAAAGTTCATCTCACTAAGCACGACAAAGGATGGAAATGTGACCTTTGGAGACAATGGATCTGCCAAAATTGTTGGAAAAGGAATAGCGAGTCTCATAAATGGAAAGCGCAAAGCACAAAATGCATTATATGTTGAAGGGATCAAGCATAATATTCTAAGTGTCATTCAAATATGCGATCAAGGACATGATCTCATTTTTCGTGCTAAGGACTGTGAGATAAGGAGGTCATCCATAAGAAACTAGAAGGAAAAGGAGTAAGAAAAACATATAATGTATACATTCTAAATGAAATTCAAGAAGAAAGATGTTACATGAGTCAATCAAATGAAAGTTGCCTATGGCATAAGCGTTTGAGACACCTAAGATTGGACAACTTAGTGAAGATTAGCAAAAATCAAGCAGTGAAAGACATATCCAGAATCTTAAAGCCAACAAATGTTGTTTGTGTACCATGCTAACATGGAAAGAAAATCACGACCAAATTCAAATCAATAAATGCTCAATATCAATGCCTCTAGAAATTATTCATGCATATATGTGCGGTCCAACAAGAACTCTAACTCTACAAGGATAAAGGTACTTTATATTATTTATAGATGATTACATTATAGTGATGTGGGTATTTTTCATAACTCAGAAGCACTAAATTGTTTTAAAACTTTCAAAGCAACAATTAAAATGAAAGTGAGTTGAAGATCAAATGCTTAAGAACAGATAGAGGTGGAGAGTTTACTTCAAGAAAATTCAATGAATTCTGTGAAAAATATGGAATCAAGAGGGAACTTTCCATTTCTAAGCCTCCACATATTATTTATAGATGATTACACTAGAGTTATGTGGGTATTTTTCATAACTCAGAAGCACTAAATTGTTTTAAAACTTTCAAAGCAACAATTAAAATGAAAGTGAGTTGAAGATCAAATGCTTAAGAATAGATAGAGGTGGAGAGTTTACTTCAAGAGAATTCAATGAATTCTGTGAGAAATATGGAATCAAGAGGGAACTTTCCATTTCTAAACCTCCACAACAAAATGGAGTAGTAGAAAAAAGAATAGATATGTACAAGAGACTGCAAGAACAATGTTAACAAAGGTACCGATCAAACGAGAACTATTAACTCAAAACGTGAACTCTAACAAAAAAACCCCAAAAAAACATGAAAAACAGTCTAAAAACGAAAAGTGTTGATGCTGGAATAACCTTTTTTTTTGGGGGTAAATTTTCAACATTTTTTAAAAATGGAAGTAAAAGCCATTTTTTTTGTGCAAAAAACAATATGAAAATGAAAAGTGTTGAAGTTGGAATAATGTCTCTCTTTTTTTTTT
>APFE030755153.1:276263-286435 GCA_000404065.3 Pinus taeda
TCTTTTTCCTTTTCTTTAAATTATGTTTTTTTTGTTATTATTATTTCTTTCTTTCTTCATTCATATATAGAGTCATGTTGTTATTGTTATTTTGTTTTAATTACCAATATGAAAATCATTAACATTTTAAAAAAATTATCCACACTTAATACATTAAAAAATTTAAATTGTAAAAAATAATTCCTCTAAAAAATGGTTGATGTTGTATCAACACTTTTTTAAAATTAGTAGGAAAATCACGAACATTTTAAAACAAATGTTCATACTTGATACATAAAAAAATTAAGTGTAAAAAATAACCCCTCTAAAAAAAATGGGTTGATGTTGCATCAACACTTCAAAATCAGCATGAAAATCAGTAATATTAAAAAAAAATATTACATAAGAAAATTTTAAGTGCCAAAAATATGCTAAAAAAAAGGTTATTTCGAAAAACCACTTTTCAAAATCAGTTATTTTTAGTGCTACCTCAAAAGACGAGTACAAGGTAATTTTCTCATTTGATCGGTAACTATGTTTGTTTTTGGAAGCAAATTTACAATCTAAATTCTGGAGGGTGGCAATTGGGGCAATGATCTATTTCATGAACAAAGCTCAACTCCAAGTAAACAATGATAAAACTCCATATGAATTACGGAAAAGAAGCTCTGCCTCTATGAAACACTTCAAGATATTTAGAAGTAAATGCTTTATGAAGATTAATGATGGTTCACTAGGAAAATTCGATTCACGTGTTGACGAAGGAATTTTCCTTGGATACTCATTAAGAAGCAAGGCCTATGAATGCTACAATAATAATTTGCAAAAGATAGTTGAAAGCATTGATGTAAAGATAGATGAGGTTCTTCTTGAAAAAGAAATTGTTCAAACCAATTAAGAAGGCCCTATCGTTGCAGATCCA
Organism: Pinus taeda; assembly: GCA_000404065.3. NCBI lineage: Eukaryota > Viridiplantae > Streptophyta > Pinopsida > Pinales > Pinaceae > Pinus > Pinus taeda. Next base: position 277,165 of record APFE030755153.1, read on the forward strand.
GGGGAAGGTTTTATAAAAGAAGAGGAGTCGAAAAATCAAAAGGAGGAACCATCTCAAACTCCATCAAAGGCAACCTAAAATTTTGTGCAAAAATATCATCCATAAGACCAAATCATTGGAAATGTGGATGGAGGAATACAAACTCGAAGAAAGATTACAAACACACCAAAAATGAGTGATATCGCCTTACTATCCCTAATTGAACCAAAGGATTTCACTCAAGAAAGTAAGGATCAACATTAGATAAAGGCGATGGAAGAAGAGATGATCCAAATTGAAAATAATGGAACATGGGAACTAGTGCCTCATCCAAAGGACAAAAAATTCATAGGAACTAAGTGGGTGTATAAGAAAAAAATCAATGAAGATGGACAAGTCATCAGAAATAAGGCAAGATTGGTGTGCAAGGTATACATTCAAATTGAAGGAATTGAATTTGAAGAGACTTTCACTTCTTTTGTCATATTAGAGGCTATAACGATGTTTTTAGCATTTTCTTATTCAAAAGGCTTCAAAGTATATCAGATGGATGTGAAGTCAACCTTTCTAAATGGATATTTGAAAGAAGAGGTATACATGGAACAACTAGAATAGTTTGACTTGTCGAAAAATAAAGACTTCGTTTGCAAATTGAAGAAGGCTTTGTATGGATTAAAACAAGCTCCAAGAGCTTGGTATGCTAGAGTAGATCAATATCTTCAACCATAGGGATTCAAAAGAGAAGTTGCAGGAAGCAATATTTACATGAAGATAGACAAAGACAATTTGTTGATCACACTGGTATACGTGGATGATCTGATTTTTGGCAGCAACAATGATGAGATGAGTCACAAATTTGGCTAATAAATGTCAATGATTGGAGAGTTGTCTTTATTTATTAGAATTCAAATAACTCAAACTGATGCTAGAATGTTCATAACACAATAAAAGTACCTCAAGGAGAGGCTTATGTGATTTGGGATGGAAGAATGTGATGTTGTAAGCAGACCTATGGTTACAGGTTGCAAGCTGAGTAAGGACGATGAATTCGCTACAGTAGATGAAACTCTCTACAGATTAATGATTTGAGGGCTTTTATATTTGACAACTTCATGACTAGACATCATGCATGTAGTAGGAATGGTGGTAAGATTCCAATTAGACCCAAAGGAATCACACATGCAAGCAATGAAAAGAATATTCAAATATCTAAAGGGGATTCTTGATTTTGGACTATGGTACCCTACGAGCACAAATATTACCTTGACAACATATACCAATGCAAACTTGGGAAGAAGCAATTGATGATCAAAAGAGCATCAATGTGAATGCATTCTTCTTAGGAGACCATCTTATATCTTGGCTAAGCAAGAAACAATCATCTATATCTCTCCCCACAGCTGAAGCTGAGTATATCGCAACAACGAATTGTTGTATAGAAATCCTATAGATGAAGGAATCATTGAAGAATGTCAAAATAGAAACAAATCATCCTATCACCATCTACTATGACAATACCAGTGAAATCAATCTCTCAAAAAATATAGTCATGGATTCATAAACAACATATTCCAATCAAATATCACTTTCTTCGAGAACAAGTTGTAGAGTAGAACATCAAAATGGAGTATGTCAGCAATAAGGAACAAATTGCAAATATATTCACAAAACCCCTACCTTAAGAAGCATTTGAATATCTTCATTGAAATATGGGGGTCATTTCTCTTGCATCCCAATAGAACATCCCTTTTCTATTGATGTCAAAGGGGGAGAACATGAAGGTAGGAGGAGTAGCACATTGATAGGGGGAGTAGCACAATAACAAGAGGAATAACATAATGATAGGGGAAGTAGCACACTGACAGGAGGAATAACATAATGATAGGGGGAGTAGCATGATGAGGAATGTTGCCATTAATAACAAAGGGGGAGATTGTTGAAGAATTAATTATTATTGATGTCAAAGGGATGTCCAACTAAATAAGAAAATTTCACAGGTTTAAAAAGGACTTTAAGCCCTTTCCTACAAGTATTTGTATGCCTCCTAACTCCTCCTCATTGAGAAGAAATTATTCTTTCAAGTAAAAAATACTTGTTTTTGGCCTTGTTGACCACTGGAGTGGCACCTGATGATTATATGAAGACTCCATGCCCAAGGATGTTCCAGAGGACAATTGTACGATCAGATATCATCAGTCAATAAAGTTTTTTAACTCTACTTTTATCTTCTCATCATCTTCCTTGTACCCAGATTCCACACCTTACGCGGAATTGTAATAAGTGATACTAGTAATGATGAGTTTTTTGAGTCTGTCACAGGCCTAGGATATTGGGACTCGATCAACAAATGAGTACATCTTGGAGTGTTCTTTTATCCGGTTAATTATCCCTTCTTTTTCAGAGGCAAATAATTTTCTAGGTTTTTTCACTCATTTTTCACCCCAAAGCCGGGGTGACAGTTTGAAGATTGAGCCCCTCACACATCTTAGTGTCTAGAGTTGATGTATATTACCATACTAGATCTCACAAAAGAAATTGTGGAATTTGGCTAGGTCTAAGTAGGATTTTTTAATAATTAAAAATTTCTCGCAAAACAAGATTTTTTAATTATTTTCTATGTAATGGTATAAATACTTGACCTTAGGAAATGTCTAGGGTGTGTGACTACTCGAAATTCATCCTTAGAAGCCCAAATTTATTCTAAGACCTACTTTGGGGGTCAAAAAATGACTTATAGTCCCTCAAAAGCTGGTTTTTCAAATAACAATAACAAAAATGAAACAAAAAGGAAAAAAATGAATAATTGGAAAGATTTATACATTTTTCCAAAGTCAAAATAAGTCAGATTTTGACATGGAAATTATGTGGAAAGTCAAGGGTGATGTGGCAAGCATGTGGGGCCCACCTCATAAGGTACAACAGGCTCAAGTCAAAAATTAAAAAAAAAAGGAAGTCAAAAGGGTGGTCAAAGGCATCACGTAAAGTGCATGAAATGCTATGCATGGGTAAAAATTTACATGTGATTTAATTCAAATATAATGGATTTGAGTTAAGTGAGAGTCTAAAGTTAAAAGTGTGAGTGGGGAATGGACCCCACCTCACCCTCTTACTCTATGTATGGTTTATCAAAGGCAAATGTGCACATCCAAATTAAAAGAGCTCCACGCACATGCTAAAGGGAAACTCCACGCAATAGAAATAAGTGGTCAACGTTGCCAGCAAGGAAATCAATGTTGATATGAGATTGGTTTGGTGAGAGATTTGTACGTTAATTACTCCTGGAAGCTTCCACAAATTTTACACAACAAATCAACCAGTGAATAGTCAACACAACTATCATAAGTATGTTGCCAGTAGGGAAAAATTAGCGTAGATATGGATCAATTTAATGAGAAAAATAATGTGGAGTTTATTTGAAGTATATACTTACACACATCCAACTGTAGACAAAACAATGTAGACAAAGATTAGAAGAGGATATGCAGATCTTCTACAGCAGCTTACGCAACACTTGAGGATCAGTTTTATGGCACATTTTGTGAGGTGTCATATGCATGGTTTATTGTTGAAAATTCGTTGGGAGTTTGTCTCTTATTTACTTCACTCATATACGTACTTGGCAAGCATATCTCACATTTATCAACAATTAGTAAATATGCACATCAGATTTGAAGATATTCGATGGACATTCAAGGAGTCAAGGTTGCCACCTACAACCAGTCATCTTGCCACTTGTGATTTGATTTTCTAAATTGGGATTGTCAATCCATCTCCAGTTGTCATTGGAATTTTCCTTGGGATCATTTCCCATTTTCTTATTTATAGGAGTCTTGAGCTCTCATTTGTATCATCTAGAACGAGTCATTGGGCTTGCGGAGACTCTGTTAGATTTTTATTCATCTTTCATATAATAAAAGAGACTTTGGGGTACTATTGTGTTGGTGTTCTCCTTCCATTTCTTGAGGTGATGTTATTTAAATTGTTGTGCTTTACATTATACATGTATGTTGGATTATGCTAGTTATCATTTTGCCACTTGTTTGGATTAACATATGCAAGCTATCTTGTATGTTTTTTGGGTTAGAGAAATACTATAGGAAGAGGAGAACTAGAAGATTTTTGGTGAAATCTCTAGCCTTCTCCTCCATTGTATAATTTAATCTCCTATGATTGTTGACATCTTTTTCCAAGTGTGTAGAGATATTTAGATTTGGTTGAAGGATTTACTTAGGTGTGGGGTAGCTCTCCAATAGACAAACTAACTCCCAAGATCAAGAATAGAAGGACCCAAGCGGTTTGCCTCAAGGATCCCATCAAACGATTTTGAAAGAGGGAGTTTCCTTTCCTCTAGCTTACTAAGATCACATAAATTTAAATTAAATATTTTTCTTGATCAATATCTTGTGCTTTCAAGGATTTTATTTGCTACCTAGAGCATTGTTTTAACTAGACAAGTATGGAGTTCTAGTTCTTGTACACTAATTGTAGATTATCATTTTGACTATCTCATGTCATCTTTGTCTCCATTTCAGGATTGCTTTGCTTTCAATTTTCGAAGCATTCTACTTTTGTTTTAAGAAAATACAATTTCATTTCTTAAAGAGCAAATACTTGGAAGGCACTGGTTGTTTATATATTTCATGCTTATCTTATGATGGTTATTTCTCATATCAGTTTTTTTGCGTATACATCTTAAAGAAATAATCTATTTAACTCTAACAATTCTCCTAGAAACTCACATCTCTTTTTAACTTAACTTTTTATTAGGGACCGCCCCCCTTATATAACCTAGGAGATAGCTTAAACGAAGAGAGAAGGGATTTAGTGTGAAAACCCCTTCTTTGAGTTCCCTTCCATCAACCACACCTTGTGGGGTTGAAGGCTTTTCTCACTGACTTGTAGGTAGGTGTAGGCAGCAGGGTCAACAAGCCTATTTCAAGTTAGCCTACTTAAGAACAAGTTGCCTCCCTCCCAAAAAAACATGTTGGTTTGGTGAGTTATTGACTTAGTATAAATAAAGGCCATCTCTCCTCCATTTTGGCCAGCAACTCATCTAAGCACAAGCAAGAAAAAGAGCTAAGGAAATTTGTCCCAAGGAAGATAGGTTCATATCTCATGAACCTTGTGAAGTGAAGAAGAAGCACTGGTTTTGGTTTTTGGTTTCTTTGGGTTATGGGTTATGGTTTTTGGTGACACCTTTGATCATATTTTGATGTTTCCTTTTGAGCTATTCATAAAGGTTAGAAATCAAGTTGACTCTAGCATAGATCTAGTCCTAAATTCAACCAGGCATTGGATGAATTTCTGCCTCTCTATGACTTATAATTTTGGCCTCTTTTAGGCTTGTAGCAAACCGTAATTCAACCCCTTTCTGTGAATTTTGGTCCTATGAAAAAATAGACTCTAAGGCTTGTGAAATTTGGCCTTGAGGCCAAAATTTCAGCCTCCTCTTTTATGGTTTGTGGTACCTCAATTTGAGAAGGATTTTCAGCCTCTTGTCACAACTTTGGTACTGAAGCAAAGGGATACATGTGGGCCTGATTTTTAACCTTATTTGGAGCAGTTTTGGATACATTTTTGAGGTGACCTTGGTTCGGTTTTTGGATGGACATTGGATTAGTTTTGAATACCTTTGAAGCATCCCTAGAAGTCTCCCTTGAAGACAAGTTGAAGTTCAATCTTTTTGAAGCAGACTTGGAGAGTTTTAGAGTAGAGTTTTGAGCAGACTTGAAGAACCCTTTTGAGCTAACTTTGGATCCTCCCTTGGAGTAGACTTTGAACATACCTTGGAGTTGATTTTGAATAGGCCTTGAAGATTTATTGTAGTAGCCCTGTTGGATCTTTCTTGACCATTTGTTGGAGTAGACTTGAACATGTTTTTGGACAGGACTTGGTGAAGCAAATTTGAAGGAATCTTTGTGTAGTAGACTTTGGAATAATTCTTTGAAGGATTTGGTGCAAACCTTATAGCACACTTGAAGGCATCCTTCAGCAAGTTTTGAAGCATCTTTGAAGCAGACCTTGGAAAACATTTTAAAGCAGTATTGGAGTAAAATTTTGAAGTAAATTGGAAGTGTTTTCTTAGGTTGGAGCCTAAGAGGATTGATATCCTCATTAAGACCAGGTTGGTGCATGGAATTGTGTTTGAATATTGGAGTCTTCATTCAAGGTCGGAGCCTTGAAGAAGTTAGAAATTTTGTTGTGCAAGTTGGAGCTTGAACTTTTATAAAAGATAATTGGAGTCCTTACTATCTTCATTAGTATAATTATTTTTTGTTCTATTTATTGTGTTCTGGTTTAGTACTTGTGATAAAAATCTTAACTGGCATAATTTAACAATTGAAAGAAATATTGATTCACCCCCTTCTCAATATTTCCAACAATTTCATCTATATACAAGTGCAATGATGCTTATCTCTTGTTCATAATAGAGTTTCCTTACCTTCTTCTGATTTTGTGCCCAGTACAGTTACAAATCAACCACCAAATTCTACTTATGGACATTTAAATCATAGAGATTCACTTATTTGGAATGTTGCCAATAATCACCTCGTTGATAGAGTGTGAGATTTAGGGAGTATATCATCCTCTCGTGATGCTCAAGGACCTAAGATGACCCACCCCCATCCCCCAAAATTTGAATTACAAGGAAAAATAATTATACAGGTGAATATTTTAAATCAAAAACATCAAATGTTATATGAAGACTTAGATTTACTGAATCCTCTTATAAAGACTTATCATGCCACCTATGGGGTTGTCATCAAGCCATAGTTTTGCCTTTGAGCAACAACATTGGCACCATTATTCATTATCCAATTCACTTAGGTAAGCACACAAGCATTGAAACACATTGACACTCAAGATATAACATAGCATGCAACATTGGGATAAATAATTATATTAGATGCATTACAACTAAAGGACATCAAATTAAAACAAATGCATAAGCTTACCTGAAATGAAATTCCCACAACTAAAGAAGTGTGTATTTTTTTCCACCCAAACATAAGATTAACAATGATTATCTCTATCTATAGCTCGCCACTTGCTAGCCAAGCTATGATACCACCATGGGAAAACTCAAAATATTAACAAAATTCCCAACGGTGAAAGCCACTCTTCTTCATAAGAAAACTATGTTGATAACCCCATACCCACTAAGCTAGGGCTTCCAAAAATTGTCCAAATGCCTACCCAACTGGTTAAAGCTACAAAAGAAAGCCCCTTCATTGTTTTCTCAATCCCTTAGTGCCCTCTCCTCTTAGTGCCTACTAACCAACCCAAAAAACATCAATTCACAACCCCCTTTTTCTCACTTCAAGTTTGAGTTTTCCTACCTCAAATTTGTAGTAAAATTTGATATTTATCGTGCCCAAACACTAAAAAATGGTCCTCATTCAGATTCTGCAATATATGAACATGAATTTTTGTTTCCCTAGGAAGTTTTATCAACTTGTAATTACAAGCAGAATGCCCACTCCAAAATCAACTTGTCTTTCAGTTCAGGGCGCTCTCTACTCTCTTTGATTTTCTCTTCACTCTTGGGGTTCTCAATGCACTCCCCCCACTCATAAAATTGTCTACCTCCACTCCCACATTCATTTGCTTGATATGGCCAAGGAAAAATCACAATTTGTTGGCCTATGCTAGGAGATTTTGTGGGTCAAAGCTTAGAACTCGAGATTGGTACTTGGTGTATCCTTATTTCATCATTTTCAATTAACCCATTATTCTTCATATCTCCAAAATTGTGGGTGGTTGGATGCCCAATTATCCATCTCCCCTCATTGATTAATTTTGGAGAAGGGGAAAAGAGGCAAAAAAATTCAAATTCAAAAATTGGCATTTTGGCAAAAAATAGGTTTTTTCACTATGATTGTTTACTTGGTAGGTGATGATATTTTCCAAACCCACTCATTGATTCCCACTTGTGGTATCATGGGTTGTGCTAGTGCTCCACCCTTTAGTCAATTGGTAGAAAATTTATGATTAATTAACAAATTATATTTACATAATTTAAAATTGGTCCATCACAATTTTAAAATGACCAAAGTGTCTATGCTGTGATTTACAATGACATTGAGTCATATTTATAAGTAGAAAATAGGAGAAAACAATATGTTACAAACTATGGTGGAGGTGATGTGGAATTTGGAAATTTGATTTTTTTTGTTTTTAATGGGATTTGTTGGTCTTCCCGAATTTGAATATACAAAAATTTGACTCGTTATTTGTAGCAAGAATCAGGAAGAAAGGACACTATCCACAATAGGAGAAAAAGGAATATCAGATTCCAATGAATTTGAAAGATTTGTGTCAGGTCAGGAGGTAACTCCTAAAAAAAAATTCATGATATTCATTCAGGTTGATCTTTATTATGTACATGAGGGAGATACTGTTCATTTCATCTCTCGGTGACTCTTCATATTTTCTATTATTTATTTACATCAATTTCAGTTATTCACCCAATCCCGATGATTAGGTGTCAACATTCCCCCCCTAATCTGAGGGGATGTTGGTGAGTCCAAGCATTGTTCTAAATCTTTCAAGCTTTTCTCTTCCAAGCGCTTTGGTGAAGATGTCTGCAATTTTCTCATTAGTGGAAAAATGGCGGAGATGGATTGTTTTTGCCTCAACATGATGTCGAATCAGATGATATTTAGTATAGATGTGCTTCGTTTGATCATAAAAATTTGGGTTCTTGGACAATTTTATTGCCAAGGTATTGTCAATCATGAGTGGAGTCGATTGTACTTGTTTTACCATTCAAGAATTTTCCTGAGCCACACAATTTCTTTTGTTGCCTCAGTTTCTGCCTCATATTCTGCCTCTATTGTAGAATCTACTGGAACTAATTGTTTGCGTGATCTTCAGGAGACAACTCCTGATCCAAGACTCATAGCATAACCTGAAGTAGATACCCCAATTTCTTTGTCTCCATTGAAGTTTGAAATCAGAGTATCCAATCAAGCTAAAGTCATCCACCTGTGTATACTTGATTCCAAAGTCTTGAGTTCCCTTCAAGTACCTTAGAACTCTTTTTGCAGCAGACCAATGTCCCTCACAAGGCTTTTGTATAAACCCGGAGAGGATTCCGACAACAAATGAAATGTCTGGTCTGGTAGTAGTTAGGTAGTTAAGACTTCCTACAATTTGTTTATACTTTGTTGCATCCTCAAATTCTTTTCCTTCAATGGATGTGAGCTTTAAGTTTTGTTCCATTGGAGTAGTAAGAGGATTGCATTCTTTCATGCCAAACCTATTCAACAGATCTCCAATGTACTTCTTT
>APFE030755175.1:0-18823 GCA_000404065.3 Pinus taeda
ATATATAGAAAGGAGGTCTTTTCATTTGTATCATCCAAGAATTGTTCATTTATGTCATGTAAAGGAGGTTGCCCCCTCAAAGAGGCTGAATTCTAAGTCGTTGATCTATCTTTTCTATCTTTTTTGAGCTGGTTTCATAACAATTTCTATCAAATTATAGAGTGCACCCTTCTATCCGATGAAGTGCCTTGAAGCACTACAATCAATATGCCAGATTCCCAAAGAATCTGAAGGAGAGGGCCAATACAAGATAACACTTCTTTATCAGAAACAATATTTGATTCTTCTTACTTGGGTTCCTTGCTTCCTTGAAGATTCGGCTGTGTCTTTGATGACCTGCATCTCTGTCATTTGTACACTCCTTCTCATAAGGGCCGAACTCATAACCAAGACATCTACCTTTCCATCCACCCTTAGATCCGAACTTCCCAATGAAGTGATCTTTAGGTATGCCATCAGAAGTTCTGCTATGCCATTCTGATAAAATGCTCTGCTTCGACTTCACCCTAAGTGAATTATGAAGAACTCATTGATCCTTTTGCCTTGTCCCAACTGTCTTTGGTGATTGCTCTTTCACTCTTGCTTGGGCATTGTCTTCATCTTCGCTCTGATACCATGTTAATTTTAGGTATGTTCTATGCTAAATCAATTTATTTAATTTCTTTTCCATATTAGCAATCACATCAGCATAAAGTAAACTGTAGATAGAACATAAATATAAATGACAAAAGACAAGCCAAGAAAAGAGGACACAAGATGTGGCGCAAGCTAGAGATAAACCCCACAATTTGTGGGGAAACCCTTGATCAATTCTTCTTTTATGTTCTTCAAAGTTTAGCAGAGAAAGAAAGAGAGAGAGATAGTACATTTACAACATAAGTCAACACTTTGAATTATCTGAGCATAGATCATCTCCTATAATGATGAGATCAGTTGAGGACATTCTGCTTCAACTGATTCTCCAAGGTAACTCCCTCACCTAACATCGTGTTGCATTTGGTCTTCTAGCTGCACCACTGCATACTGCACCATGCTACACTAATCATGATTATCATCATGCTGACCTTTATGTCCATGAACTCATTCATCATTATGTTGCCCTTTATGTCCATGTCATGTTACAACAGCATCATACAACCATCTAATAGCTTTAGATCTCACTAGTATAATGCATGACAACTTCATATATTATGGTAATAATCTGAGCCCACAAATACCCATACAAAATGCTGACTGTGGTGTTATGGCCTGCGGCCTAACACACAGTCTTCCTGTAGCAACATAAACGATATCCTTGTTCTTCCAATGATATCCCAACAGGGTTTTAACTCAGCCTTCTAACAAGAAGAAACCACCCTCACACAGTTGTAACAGGGATGCTCAAACAATCCCTTAACCTTGCTATATTATGATTCCTTCTAGTGCAGCTAGGGCACATGGTTGTACTGTAGTTTGAACAACAGATTTGGTCTCCTTCTTACCAGCATATTAGGGCCTCCTTATTACAGTGTATAGGGCTGTTGATCAGTCCTTCATTTGCTACGGATAATATCTCTTCATAACAACGATAAGGCCTCTTCTTTCCCTGTGTATTCGTGCCTCCTTTGCTGCATAAAACACTTGACGATTGTGGCACTAGGGCACCCTTAAATGCTGCGGTTAGGGTACCCTTAAATGTGGCGAAGTCTCTCCTTTTGGATAGCGTCTTACTTTCCTTTAGAACTGCTTGAGGGAGCCTTCTAGGACTGCGTATAACAGGTTGCACAATTGCGTGTTAGGATGGCGCCATTTGAATGTCTCCTTTGCATGAACAAGACTGCGCTGTACTTGTATTAGGGCTTCTTCAATAGTGAATAGATTAGTTTCTTTTGACAATGTTTAAGCCTCCCCTTACTGCGTTCTGGAAGCTTCCTTCACTGCGTAGATGAGGGATGCTGATTGACCTTAAACCACGCTGCCAGCTCTTGCGTATATATATATCTCCACTGCGCTACCAGAATGCGTGCGTATATATATGTCCTCGTATCTCTTAAACTACGTTGCCAGGTCTAGGGCCTGTGTGCTAACAACATTCCATGTATACCGGTACGTGGATTCCAAAGATGAAACCCGAGTTTTGTTCCTAGCGTATACATGTTTCCATTTGCCATTATAATGAACAACATGTTAGCGTGTAATGAACAACGTATTAGCGTATATATGAAAAGCGTATCAATGTATTATTGACCAACATAATGAACAACATATCAATTCTATGTGTCATGACGTGTGTATTAATCTCTATGCCCTGCCTATAAATGAATTTACAAATCCGAGAACATTACATCCTCTATTGATTGTGGTTTGATGACTGTGGCACCCTTGATAGCGTATAATAGCGTTTTACCATGACTGTGTTGTACTACGATTAGGGCATTTTCATAAGGCCAACGTATCACTCTTGGTGTATCACTCCTTCTCCAAAAACCCAAGGTGTGGAGAGGAGGAGATCACTCAAGAATGTGTGTTCAAATGACATCAAATCCTCATCTATTTATACCGAAAATGTATAGGTTGAATAGACATGACGTTGGGGCTTCTAGAGCCTACATAAGAGCTAGTCGGCTTGATAATAATTATATAATCAAAATAAATTCATATCTCCATAAATACTTATCGGAATTGGATGATATTTAGATCAATCATACACCTCTCGACAAGAGGGATCCAATAAAAATATCCGCTGCCATAAATAAGCTGACCCACATGGAGTTTGGCCCTAGTTTCCAATTTAACAGTTGATTTGTCTGATCCAACGACTCTGGTGCATTCTCTACTGAACTATGTTTCCGCCAATTCTTCATGGTTTTTGCTTGTGATAATGTTTTCCGATAGTTTTAAAGACTTAGACTTAGAGGTTTTAGGATCCGTTTTGGATCACACCTTCCCACTGAAAAGCTTTTGGACCACCAAAAGTTGTTTTTTAGGCATCGATCAAGTGAGGATACAACTCCCTCACTTGTTTAGCTTCTATCCATTGTGCTTTGCTTGGATTTGAACCTTTGAGCCCTACTCTAAGGTACTCAACATCCCCTCGATGCATTGTTCTTACCTTCCTGCCAGAACTGCGTCCTCCTGTAACTCATTGAGATACTCTGGAAACAGATCTTCAATAGAAGGCAACTGACTTTGCTCTTCAGGATCTTCAATCATTGATGGTTCATACAACCTCAAGTTTTCTGCATTAACGACTGAATAGATCTGCATATAAGCTGGCAAATCAAGGCGAAAAGCATTTTCACCAATTTTATCAAGTATCTTGAAAGGTCCATACCTTATTGGTTTTAGCTTCTTACCTTCACCTTGCATTTTGTCTTTGCTGATGTACAGCCAGACTTGATCACCAACTTGAAAAATATGTTCAACTCGATGCTTGTCATGCCTTGCCTTGTACTTGGTTTGACTTCTTTCCAGCTGTTCCTGTATTTCCTGGTGAATTTCTTGGATTTGTTCAATGAACTTGGTTGCTTTGTTCACATCACTGTGTCCATCAAGTGCTATGTATTTACCAAAGACAAAATCCAAGGGAGACTTTGGTATAAAACCAAAATAAGTCTCAAAAGGAGATCTCTAAGTAGAAGAGTGCTTGGCACAGTTGTAAGCATGTTGAACAGAGCACAAATGCTCATCCCAAAGCTTGGGATGCTTGTTACAGTAGTCTCTGAGCAACTAGATCACTTTCCTGTTGACCACCTCTATTTGACCATCTGTTTGTGGATGAAATTCCATGCTCTTCTTCAACCTGGTGTCCATAAACTCCCATAGATTTGACCAAAACTTCCCAACAAATCGAAAATCTCGATCAGATACAATAGAAGTGGGTAACCCAAAATGAACCTATACATTCTGAAAGAACAACTTTGCTGTTTGTTCAGCTGTAACCTGCTTGTTACAAGGTATCAAAATACACATTTTACTAAACCTATCCACAACAACATACAAATAATCATGACCTTTTTTAGATTTTGGCAATTTCCCGACAAAGTCCAAAACACTTTCCCAAGGACGAGAAGGAATTGGAAGTGGAGTGTACAAGCCTAATTTCCTATTACTGGGCTTGCTTGTAGCACATATAGTACACCCTTTGACATATCTAGAAACTGTCTTATGCATTCTTGGCCAATAGCATAACCTTTGCAATTTTGCAACTGTTTTACTTACACCAAAATGACGTGATATGAGAGAAGTATGTGCTTCTCGGATTATGTTAACTCTTTCAGTTTGTGAACTGCATATCTTTCCCAAATGATATAAAATTTGGTCCTTTACATAGTAAACCAATTCTTCTACTTGCTTTCCATGACTTAAAGTTGCATATACATCATTAAAATCTACATCTTGAGCATATTGTTCAATGTAACTTTCATGCATTACTGAGCTATGCTTAAGTATAGTAGATGCATTTATGATTGGTCTTGATAACATGTCTGCAATATTATTGTGTATGCCCTTCTTATGTCTGATGACAAGATGAAATTGTTGTAGAGAACACATCCATCTATAATGTTTTGATTGCTACAATTTAGTTTGTGAGTGAAAATATTGAAGTGGTTGATGAGCTGTATGTATGATTATTTCTTTACCCATTTGGTAATGTTTCCACTTTTTCACACTTTGTACTAATGCATACAATTATTTATCATATGTGGGATAATTAACTACTACAGAAGTAAATGTCTCAGAATGATAGCATATGGGTTTTCCGTGTTGCATTAACATTGCTCCCATGGCATAGTCACTGGCATCTGTTTCAATCTCAAATGGATGTTGAAAATCTGGCAGTGCTAGTACTGGTGTTGTACTGATTTTCTCTTTTAAGGTGTCAAAGGATTTATGTTGTTTGCCTCCCCATGTAAACACCTGTTTCAATCCCGTTAAAGCATGTAATGGAGCTGAAATCAGAGAAAAGTTAGCAATAAACTTTCTCTAGTATTCTGCTGCCCCTAGGAAACTCCTAACCTCTATAGTAGATTTGGGTTTAGGCTAGTTTACAATGACTTCAAACTTAGAGGGATCTATTTTCAATTCACCACCCCCTACAATATGACCCAAATAATTTAATGATGTTCTGCCAAATTCACATTTTGACAGTTTTACATAGATATTTTCTCTTTTTAAAACATCTAAAGTCTGCTTTACATGCTTTACATGATCTTCCCATGTCTTACTAAAAACATGAATTTCATCTAAATAAACAATTACAAAGTCATCAATAAAAGGTCTGAGTACATCATTCATAACTCTCATAAATGTAGCAGGAGCATTAGTTAAGCCAAAAGGCATAACCAACCATTCATAAAGTCCTTGCTTTGTCTCGAAAGCAGTCTTCCATGCATCCTGTTCTGCAACTCTGACCTGATGATAGCCACTTCGTAAGTCTAACTTAGAAAAGTAAACTGCTTCTTTCAATTGAGCTAATATATCATCAATACGAGGAAGAGGATAACAATTCTTGATCGCTATTTTATTAAGTGCTCTATAATTAATGCACATTCTCAACAAACCATATTTATTTCTGACCAGCACGATTGGAGATCCACATGGTGATGTGCTTGGTCGTATAAACCCTTTATCAAGCAACTCTTGTACCTACTTCTTTATCTCTACATTCTCTAAAGCTGACAACTTGTACATTCCAATGTTAAGTAATGGAGCATCTTGCTGCAATCAAATATCATGTACTATTTCCCTTTTGGGTGGCAGACCTTTAGGTTCTTGAAATAGGATATCATATTCTGAAACAACTTTAGCTAAATCAAATTTCTATTTAGAATCACAACCTTCAAACGCATTGGACTTTTCAAGATCCTTTGCCTTTACAACCATTAGTAAAAACTACTTACTTGAATTCACAATCCTTTTCATCTATGCTGAGTTTATGAGAGAATAATTTCCTTTACAATATATTCCATTCCATCTTAGTGAGTTGATACTTATTTTCAGCTTTATAGAAAATAACTTTCCTATCATACAAGTATGGACTTCCCAAAACAATTTCACATATATCCAATGGAACTATATCTAACTGAACCTCATTTACAAATGTTGATCCAATAGCAAACCTAAGTTTAAATTGTCTCGTTACTTGTAGCTTTGTTTTATCACACACCCAACCTAATGGATATGGCTTCTCATGAGGTTTTGTTTGTAATCCCAACTTCTTTACAATTGTTTAAGAAATCAAATTTACTTGTGATTCACTATCAAACAAAGTATCAATCTTATTGTGCTTGGAAATTACTCTAATACGGAAAAGCTCATTTCTTTCCCTCTCTTTACTTTCGTTATCAACAGATTGTGCATAATTACTTGTGGATGCTTCAGAATCTTTACCTTTAATACCTGTGGCTATAACTGTTGTTTCATCGCCCGAATCTGATCCCAAATCCTGCTGAATAGCTGCAACATTCTTTTTCTTCCTTCCACTTAACTTCTTAGATTTCTGCTCCGGATGCAAAAGCCAGCAGTGTGCCTCATCGTGTCCTTCTTTCTTGCCATGAGTGCATGAAGGTTTATCCTTTTGTACAATGTTTTCTTTCCTCTCCTTCCATTTCAGTTTCTTCTTTTCCTTGCTCTTTCTTACAGAATATTTAGATGATCCCCCAACCTCTGGGTTTACATTCTTACCTCTAGCTTCTAGATGTGTGGCTTGAACTAACACATCATATAAGCTAGTGGGATTAAACCTGAGAATAGTATGTTTTAAATAGCTATAAAGACCACCTATATACTTCAATAAAGTCTCAGGTGAATCTAATGATATACGTAGAGTTAAAGATCTCTTTCTGAATTCCTGAGTATAACTCTATACACTCTGACCCTTCAACTAACGAAGAGTTTTCCAACTCATCATTGCCTGTTGCATGTAAGCTAAAGGATAGAATTGCTTTTTGATAACAGAAACAAATTCATTCCAAGTAGAAATGATTTTACCATGTTTTTGTAGATCAACTTGTGTCTTGCCTTCCCACTATACTAGTGCAGTTCCTCCAAGTTGAAGGCTAGCCAGTTGAATTTTCTTTCTTTCTGAATCAACGTTCTGTACCCTGCAATATACATCAATTTGTCTAATCCAATTATCTAGCTTTTCTGCATTGAGTTCTCCATCATAAATTAGAAAATCAAACTTCAATCTAATTTAATCAAAGAAGTTTTCTTATTTTTCTTATCAGGGCTAGCCTTATGCGAAGAAGATGATGAGGATGATGAAGGTGATGATGGAGGAGATGGTGGAGAAGTCATTTCTCCTTTTCCTTTGCCTTCTGGAAGGGCAACTAGAAAAGGTTCCTCTGCTCCTTTGTCTGGTTTAGGTGTTGAAGTGCTTCTACCTCGACCCTTCTTAAATTCTAGACACATCTCTTCCACCATGGCTCGCATGGCCCTAAAACTATCCATGAACTGAGATTATGATCCCAATGGAGTTTCTTCTGCAATTCTCCTCTGAGAATAGACTCTTCCCATCTTTGGATTAGCCTCAACGATTTCTCCTTCTCCTTGTCTGAGCTTTAGTCTAGTTAGCATTCAAAATCCAGCACAAGCTTGTCTAACCTTAACAAAACCAAATGCTCTAATACCACTTGATCTGATAATGAGATCTTAAATCAATATTAAGGTATTACAGACTCATGTGCAGGAATGCCTATATTACTTAGTGCAACGGATCGAAAAGATTGCGAATAATATAGACAATGAGCAGTTAGAAAACATAATAAACACACACATCAACGCAAGAAATAATCAAGGAGTTCATCAAACTTCCTGGCTACATCTCCTGGTCCAAATTTCAGTGTCCACCTCTTTAAGAGTAGAATATTACAAGTGTGAGCTCAAGCAGAGTCTTAACACAACAACAGTGATATTACACATGGATTTCACTCGAAAACCTTGAGTTTAAATAGTACACAAACTCTCCCTCTTAGTGTTTGTGATCAACTGTTCGCAGCTGCGTTTTCTCTGACTCTTTGTCTCTGAGTAATTGCTTCTCCCCGTTGCCTCTGTCACTAAGTGGTTTTTAAGCCTCTTGGCCTTGTCTGTTCACCTTTCTTTTCGGGCTCTCTGCCTCCTGGCCTTTGTCCCTTCATCTCCCTATCGAGCGTTTAAAAAACCATTGTAAAAGCGCTTAAGGCACAGGGCAGCTGTTTACAAACAGAAGGTTCTTTAGGTGTGAGTGAAAATCCCCGAAAATACACTTTTGGTCCATACACAACAATACACGGAAATACATTGAAAACCAATGAAAAACCCAACCACAATATTAAAGCTGGACTTCAAATGATATAAATTTTGTCCGATAATCCTCTTGGGTCCGTGCTTGATCGCTATCGCAAGTCCACTGTTGATCCACGATCTCCCGATCCAACGGTTGACAGCCATTTCGGGTGGCCTATGTGCATGGATATTACTCGCCCGAAAAGGTGGTTTTCTCTCTCCTGCGACGTGCCACGTGCCGACCAATGTATGGGATCGGGTGGAGCCCGTCTAATACCACGTACCACCTGAATCTCGCCCGAAAAACCTTTCACCACGGAACCCAAATAACATAAAGTTGCATTCATAAATCCTTTCGGGTTCGTGTTTTCTCACTGCAATGCCATATGCCATGTCTCCTTTGTATTTCACAAATGCACCAATACACAGAAAATCCTAACAAAACACTTTTATATCAGAACTCATATTTTGTAGTGCCGCATCTATAAATCCTATCAGGTTTGCCTTAATTGCAATCGCATATCGCATGTCAACGACCCTTTGTATTACCCAATCGCCGATATTGGCGTATCGCATATCGCGGGGTCGCGGGTCCATTGGTATCACCCCTTGTATCATTGCGATGCGATATATCACGATCGCATATGGCAAGTCTTGAAGCCCTCGGTAAGTCCTCCTTTGTGTTATAGCGATGCGATAAAGCGAAAATCGCATATCGCATAGACTTTGGGCCTGTGGGTAAGTGTTGTATTTGGTAATATTTACGATGCGATTATGTGATTTCCGCAATTGGATCTACGCGTCCGATCCGACGAATCTCGTTAAATCGTTGGATCGCTGATCGCATTTCCCAATGGGTTGCCTTCTCTACGTTCCACTGGCCTACTCCGATGTGATATCCTGATTTAATCTTGGCCATTGATCTATCTAATCCAACAACTCTGGTGCATTCTCCGCTGAACTTTGTTTCCACCAATTCTTCATGGTTTTTGCTTGCGATAATGTTTTTGGATAGTTTTAAAGACTTGTACTTAGAGGTTTTAGGATCCGTTTTGGATCAAAGATTCAAGAAAGATAACATCTCTAGACACTACAAACTTCTTATTAACTTCATCATAGAGACAATATGCTTTGGAGGTATTTGAATACCCCAAGAAGATACACTTACAAATCCTTGCACCGAATTTGTTTCTTTGTTCCTTAGGTATCAAGGCATAATAGGTGGAACCAAAGACCCTGAGATGCTTTACCGAAGGAATGTGGCCATACTACATTTCATAAGGAGTCTTGTTTCTAATAGCATTATATGGACACCTATTCTTTATATACACAACACGTAGAATTGCATCAACCCAAAGCATCAATTTTACATTCTTGAAAAACATCATGGAACATAACATATTTAAGATTGTCATGTTCATTCTTTCAAATACTCCATTATGTTGGGGATTATAAGGCATAGTTGTTTGATGTTTAATCCCATGCTGGTGAAGATAGTTTTCAAATTCATTTGAAGTGTATTCTTTTCCACAATTTATCAATGTGAATAGAGCCAATATGAGATTGTGCATCATTTTCAATCCATGCATGAAAGTTCTTGAATGTTTGAAAAACATCATATTTGTTCTTCAATAAATAAACCCAACACATTCTGGTGTAGTCATTACCAAATGGCATCATATATTTCTTTCCATTTGCAGAAGGAACAAGCATTGGGTCACATAAGTTTGAATGAATAAGTTCAAGTTTTCTATGTGCTTTGGAATGTGAATCATGAAAAGATTGTTTGTTGTGCTTTCTTAAGATACAAGCATCACATTGCTTAAGTTTCCTAGGAATTGTAAGAGAACCAGTAACACCACTTTTCTTCAACATATGAAGGTTGTCATAATTCAAGTGTCCAAATCTAGCATGCCATAAAAGACTTGATGGAAATGTACCTTCGTCATAATGAGAATTGTATGAGAATTTTTGTGCACGAGAAAAGGTACCATGCAGCTTCAGAAGATTTTCTTCTGCTATCCCGGTCATGACAAGTGATTGGTATGATGCTTTTTTTGACCTCAACCTTGCCATCAAACATATGAATGAAGTGTCCTTGCTGATGGATGTGGACTTTTTTTACCTCAACCTTGCCATCAAACATATGAATGAAGTGTCCTTGCTAGCGGATGTGGATCCTACACAATAAGTTTCTCCTCAACTCCAGAAGATATAAAACATCATGCAGAAGAAAGTTTGGAAGACCGGGTAGTTTGAGCTTAATTGTGCCAAGCCCTGATGGCTTGAGTTTTGACTTGTCTACAAAGTATATTGCTCCATCAACATTGTCATTCAATTCTTCAAAAAAATATCTTCTAAAGGTCATGTGGCAAGTTGCTCTTGAGTCAAGAAACCAATCATTTTTCCATGAAGCAAGTGAAGCATTAAACAAGTCTTTAGTTACTCCAATATTACAATGTGCCACAACATAGTGAGCGCATTTGGGTGCTTTACCTTTCCATTTGTCATTGGTTTTTCCTTTGGCTTCATTTATTTCCTGCTCAATTCTGTCCCAAGGAAACTTACATGTAGATGCATGATATCCATCTTTATTGCAATGTATGCAATGAAAATTGGAATTTTCTCCTTGGAACTGTCTCCCCCTCCTACTTCTAAAATTCCTTCTCTCTCTTCCTCTTCGACCGCCTCTTCCTCTAGAAGAATATTGTGCATGATTCTTCTCTTTATGTGCAAGACACACAACTTCTTCAGAAGACTGAGAAGATGTATTCTTCCCCAAAATCTGTCTCTCTCTTAGCAAATTTCTTCTAAAGAGAGTCAAAGGTAATCTCCTTGAGTTTCCACTTGCTTGCAATGACTCAAGATAATTTGAATAAGTGGGATATAGTGCCTTGACATAAGCTATGAGAGGAATGTTTATTTGAACACCAATGGTTTTTCTACCATGCATAATAAATATTGCTTCCGATGCTAAATCAATAGGATCATCAATTTTCAATTCAAGACGGAACAATTTAATCATCAATTGGACAACTTCAAGTTCAGAGTGTGAGTCATAGAGTTGCTTCAACTTCTGTAAGGCTTCAAAAACATTTGAAAATGGTGAAATATGGCGACTCACCTCTTCATTTACAGATGTTAAAATCAAGGCATAAGCCTTGCTGTTCTTATTTTCCCAAATGGAAATCTCCTTAGGAGGTGGCCTTTGTAGGTTCTTTATCTCCTTCTCCTACACAAACTTCTTTCCACACTTCATTGAAAAAGAGAGTGTGTTTAATATTCTATGACAATTCAGGATAGTTCTCTTTTCCAGAGAGAACTACTCCAGCAATAGATATCAATGAATGCATTTTAAAATATGTGTACTGTAAATAAAAATGTACTTATACTGGCAAGAAAGGCACTTCTACTGGTAAAAACTACAATTTTGACATATATAGCAGAGGTATATATGGGGGAGGGTTATATCAAGGGAGGGCTTGTATGGGGGAGGGCTTATATGAGGGGAGGGTTATAATCAACGTAATATGTGACAGATTCAGTATGGGGAGGTGGGTTTAGGCCCCACGATCTGGATATACATATTATTCAACGACACAGTGATATATGTTATGCGGGCGGTGGAATATTGAAAGAACGCAATATTAAAACACATATGACAGTGTAATACCAACTTAATACATTCAACGGTCATCCTTAAGTCGATTACAGATTCCTCGAATATTCGAGAATCCAACAGACATGGGCGCGGTTAATTTTGTTGACCGTGCCCATGTCCGTTGGATTCCCAAATATTCGGGGAATCTGCAATCGACTTAAGCTCATCAACATTCAACAAGTCCACGAAGACAGTTTCAAATGGGCATTGGTATGACATAGTATTATATTGAAACATAGTGGGTATTCAATGCATGGCAGAGGACTAGTGGTATGCATCATATTATACCATAATTATATTAAAAAAAACAACGTGGTAATATTCTGGATCGGCATTCAACGATGCAATGGATTGGGAGAGCATTAACCACAATGTTAGGGCAGTAACCAAGAGCAATGTTCATATGGTATTAACCAAAGTGTTCATATGTCAGGGGCAGAGTTATGATTGTCGAGTGGTAATAGAGGCGGTAGTATTAAATAGTCAACGTGATATGGGGAGGTGGTTTGGAGCGGCCACGATGGGTGATATGGGGAGAGCGTTGTTTGGGAGGAGAGCAGTGTTCAACATATAACATAATGATAACACAACCAAGTGTGGTATGGGTTGGGCAGTGGAGTGGTACTATTGCGCGAGGGTGTGATGACCAACGGAGGCAACGTGGTATTAATCCGGAATATGACAGAGAAGGCTACTGCGCACAACACAGTCAATACAACACATAAATGCACACAACACCACACAATAAAACTTCCAATACGTCAACATAAGATATATAACATACCGTGAATACTTCGCATCAAATATACAAACCAACGAACCAAGCTAGCTTACATCCTAGCATTCAACTAAACACAGAGGAGATCATCAACGTATAGGGAGGAGACACCAACGGACAAATGACAAACTACAAAAAAAATTAACAAAAGGGAGTTATAAGGGAATAGGTGGATGCCAAAAATGGAGTTGGCTCAAATACCATGTCAAGCTAGGAGGTAACTCCTCAAACTGAATTGTGATTTTGCATTAAGGTTGGTCATAGATATATACATAGAGGGAAAGACTATTGGGCTTCATCTCCCAGTGTCTCTTCATATTCCAACTCTCCTTATTTTATATTTACACTATTTTACATATTCACCCATTCCTAATGATTAAGTGTCAACAAAAATATACTTTAAAATAAAAATATATATATTTATATATATATTAAAAATATACTTTATCTTAAATGTTGAGATTCCTTTTATTGACACCCATCCTTCCACTCATAATGTGTTTGAAAGGAGCACAAATATATTATATTTATGTGGAATGCTCTCAATGTTTATGATGAATATAATATAATATAATATATTTAGTTTCAAAGTATTGTATCGTTAATAGGGTTGTGTCTTCGATAAATTTATGAAATTGGTAATTTTCTTTCTCATATAATTAATAAAAAAAGTATATTTGTGATAATATTAGAATGGATAAAAATATTATAATATAATAAATTGGTAAATTATTATATATAATAATTTGATTGTATTATATTCTAATGGTGGGTTTTCTTAACAAAACCGTCTCTCTGGTTTAAGCCCTTTAAATTTTAAATGAGTATACTTTGACAACGGGAATTTATTATGAACCACTACAAGATTGGTTTAGACATTGAGCCAACATTCGTATGATGATTTATTTTCACATGACCAACATTTATGTGGATGAAACCATGCAAATTTCCTTGTTGACTATTCTTTCCAACAAAGTTGGCCAACTCATGCTTTAAATCTATCATAGGAGTTATGGAGACATTGTTTAGCATCTTCTTTAGCTTCTCAACTCATGAAACAAGCTAGTGGCAATGATCCTTATTTATTTATTGCCATGAGTTTATTACATTGAAGGTGATGGCATATGGGTCATCTTATACATATGGTATGTTGATTCAAATTATGGCTCCAATTAATACAAATGCTTCATATCCATTGAGCCATGGGTTTCAAGATGAATAATTGTTTGATTGGTTAGTCAATTTGACTTTCTAGGGAAGGAAATATGAAACCACTTATACATTCTAGTATAAAGGCGTCAAATTTTATGGTTCTAGGATGGAGGCATGATATCTTGTCTACATTATAATTTATGCAACGCATTTTTAAAATGGGGGGCGGGGCGTATAGTGTGTGAAGATATCATGGTATTGGGCATCCACTTCTATCATGGATGGAGTATTTTATTATTATTATTATGTAGAGGTTGGTTTTTCCTCGTGGAAGCTAAAGTTGCATTCTTAATTATTGATGGAGGTTCACCTTGGAATCTTGTACACTTCCAACACTTTCTTACCGTAAGAGGTTCAAATAGAGACTATTTAAATAACAGTGTCCTCACTTCCTTTGCATGGTTAGATTTGAGAGACTTCTCTCCCTTTAAGTTTGAAGACAAATCTTTAATTGTGCTTGGAGAACCAACAATTTATTGTGGGTGAGGATGTTTGCATATATTTTATTGTTTTTTACTTTGTTGTTAATAGTTTTATGTTCATGGTTTTTGATAATTGTAGTATCCTTGAGCATTAAGTGTTTTCAACACATGCACTCTTTGGCATAATTATGCAATATAAGGTAGCAACGAAAAGACACTTGGTTTCTACTTTCTAGTTATTGTGCATCTTT
This sequence comes from Pinus taeda, assembly GCA_000404065.3. Taxonomy (NCBI): domain Eukaryota; kingdom Viridiplantae; phylum Streptophyta; class Pinopsida; order Pinales; family Pinaceae; genus Pinus; species Pinus taeda. The sequence goes on from APFE030755175.1 coordinate 14,572, forward strand.
CCTGTATTATTGTTTTGCTGAAAATCACTTTTCACATCACCTTTCGCTTCGTAGATTTTCCAATAATTCTAATTAGGAAAGCGTCCCTTGAATTGAAGAATAACCGACCTAAATTTTTTTTGGTGAGATGATAGTGATCAACTTCTTATTTTCACAAGTCCATAGTGCTTATAACTTTTACATTTTTTCGAAGAAAAACCGAAAATATTAAATCACTTATAACTTATATCAATTTTGTAAAGCCACTTTAATAAGAAAAATAGAAAAATTAAATTATAAATTAAACTGTATATTTTAAATTTACCATAATATTTCATAAATTGCATTTTCTCTTTCCACTGAATATTTCCTTAATTTATTTTGAACTTGCAAGTAATGTTTCCGGAATTTCATTCCTTTTTCCACGATATTTTCTTACCCACATGCATAGCTAGGGTACTTTGTAGATTTTTCTTACCTAAATGCATAGCAGGATTTTTCATCTCATAAACAAAATCACCGAGAATAATCACCACATAAAAGGAAAGAAATCAACCACACAACTACGCTAATAAAACATTTTGCCTCATTCCTCCAAGAAAAAGGTCACCGTCTCAGCCTCTCCTCAATGATCCTAGGGCTAATCGTCCTCACATTTCATATAATACTAGCAATTTCCCCAAAAGGTGGAAAGAGAAGCCAATAGAATTGTTGGATTGGAAAAGTTGTACTTTGATTTGAAATAGTTTACAGACAACGTTGCTGCATTTCTTCAAAGATCTGTTGCGCAGGTTATTTGATAATGCTCAACTTGTTGATAGTGTTTTTTTAATTATCTTGGGTATTTCATTGTTAATTATTCTATTACAGGATGAGGCTGTAGAGCATATTACTGGGTTTTGCGTTTGAAATAATTTACATACAACATTGTTGCATTTATTTAAAGATATGTTGCGTAGGTTATTTAATAACACTCAACTTGTTGATGGCATTTTTTTCTAATTATCTTGGGTATTTCATTGCTAATTGTTATGTTGCAAGATGAATCTCTAGAGCATATTACTGGCCTTTGTGGTGATCATATTTCCAGACTGTTTCAGGCACAACAGAGAAGGTGACCATGAACGATATGGTTAGGTCAATGAGTCATGGAAAGGGTTGAAGGTGTTTTTGTTGGGCAATCGATGAGTGACCCCATGAGGGGGGGAGGATCCTCCTATTGTATTGTGGTGAATGGTTCACAAAGTATAGCAGGCGATAACCCAGGATCGTTTGCAGGTGGAGGGAAAGCAGCATAATCGCTAGTGATGGAATTCACTCATAACCTGAACACTTCAGCTCAATCCTCTTAGTAAATGGTGACCATGGGAGCCCTTTGTTGTAGGATCAATGGCACATTGCATCATCTCCAAGCAATGCCTTGCATTCCCATATAATGACTGTTGTGCTAAGACTATTGGCTATACGAACACCCTTGGTATTGGAAAATTTGACTGACCCAAGGCACCCTTATACCTACATCAAGAATATACAGAGCTATCTGAGTGTTGTTTCTATTGTTGCTAGTAAATTTTGTTCCATGTGCTTAATTGTTCTTATCTTCAACTTGGCAACAAGTTCCTTAGTATTATGGGTAAGCTTATTCTCAATCTAATTTTTCTTCCTTTGGATTGACTTGTGTTTGTTTGGGCCATGGTGACCTAGTTGTAGGCGATATAGATAAATGACCAAAACTTGATATAATTTCCTCTAATTTTGATGGAGTTCCTTCTGCTTCCTACAATAGAGTATCAGTCATCTATTTCTAGACAGACTATTCTTTGTTTCCCTATCCCCTAAAATCACCACGCTTTCCCTCTTAATCACCCCAACCCTTGTTATCAGGAACAAATTTCACAATAAATCTTCTTTTCCACTATTGGGACCGTAATTCCATAGGAATTACAAAAATACACTATTGGCAGGATTTTTGGGTGTAATTAGCACAATTGTGCATGAATACACTAATTTTGGGTTTTTACAAGGGAAATCATTAATACACAGAGATACATTGTCGACACAATTTTTCTAAAGGATGCGCTATACACATATACACTATCGACACTTTAACTATCGGTCCTTCCGATAACCTTTCCAAATGCGATAACACCTGAGCTCTCGACAATCGCTATCGGCGATTCCAATACTCCAATGCTAGGCTCCTCCTGCTTCGGTCTTGCGATGCGATAAGCCTCGCAGACCCGACAAATTATCCACCCTCCTCTATAGTATTTCGGGTCCGATCTATCGGAGTTTCGAACTTCAGTGATTCCAAAGGTCCTCCCCGCTCCACTGTGGTTCTGCGATGTGATGACACTTTCGGACCCGATATGGGTATAAGCCAAATATAATAAGATTTCAGGTTCGGAACTCCATTCTAGCTAAGTCTTTCCACGACTTTCTTGTGTAAAACAAAATTTTTCCTGCAAAACTCTATAATGCAAATGAAGAAGCTAGGGCTCGCCAATACGAAGGAAACACAGTCCAAAGGCTTCAACCGAAGAGTTAATTGGGAAAATCAGGACAAATCACCGATATTAATACTCACAGGAAGCGCAACGAGGTCAAATACATACACAAATACCAGTTAACAGGTAACCACAGTTCTGATGCACAGAAGGCTTTCAGAGGTAACCACGCCTCTAGGATCGTCCAATACACAGGGAAAACCCCTCTTCCTTGAGAATTATTTGATAAAGGCATGTGGTCCATATCCCATTAAAATTGCATTAAACTTACATATATACTGGTTCGTTTAACAACCAAATTCCTAAAACAGAGGCCTAATTAAATATAACTATCAGTTCTGCGAGACATACTCCTCGAGAACCTCCACTTATGCCTAATTGATCCTAACTGTTCAACGAGGTATTCTCCTCGAGAACCTCCACTATAACTTATCTATTAACATTGACTACATCGTGATTTATCCCTAGGTTCTATCTCTATGTTAAATTAGAAAAACATGGAAATTGATGGCTAAAGGATCCCACTCCTTTGCTTGTAGATTTTTTGTATTTTTGGAATAAATTTGAAGATTTTCCCTCCAAGTCTCATGCTCTTGCATCAGACTCCTGAGGACAAAATTCTTCATGGGCTCCTGTCCATGAGCTCTTCTACAGAACTGCCCAGCTTCTGTAGCATGCTTTCTATTACCCAAGTAGCTTCAGCAGTTGGATGATCCTTCCATTTTATCAAATACTGAAAGTACTCCTGTCCTCTGGTCTTCTTGAACACCTTCTTGTCCAAAATCCTTTCTAGCTATAACTCTTTTGCTGTAGGTAAGTGTTTTACCCAGTCAATCTCGTATGTCTCTTGATCTTGCGCTATATCATCTGCAGTTTCACCTTCATACTTGTATAGGTCAACACCATTGAAAATTGGAGATATTCCAACATCAAGGGGTAATTCAATCTCATATGCATTTGCAAAAAACTTCCTTAATACTCTGCATGGTCCAATTTTCTTGAACTTTAATTTATTATACTCCCTCTTTGGAAATTTTTCCTTTTTGAGGTGTGCTAAAACCAAATCTCCAACTTCAAAGTTTACCTCTCTTCTTCTCAAGTCTGCTCTGGTCTTGTACTTGATATTGCTATCCTGTAGCTGTTGTTTCACTTGTTCACGTATTGCTTGCATTTCTGAACCAAATTCTTCACCCTCTGCACTTCTCATCTCATCTTTTCCCAAGTTTCTCAATTCAGATACTCCTCTTGGATGCATTCCATAAACAATATGGAATGGACTATGTCCTGTACTCCTGTTAGGTGAGTCATTGTATGCATATTCAGCTTGTGCCAACACTTGATCCCACTGTTTTGGATGTTCCGCAGTAAGACTCCTTAAAAGATTGCCCAAACTCCTGTTCACAACTTCAGTCTGTCCATCAGTTTGTGGATGATAAGCAGAACTGAAACTTAGTTTAGTTCCCAACTTCTTCCATAATGTCCTCCAGAAATGTCCAACAAACTTGTAATCTTTGTCTGAGACAAAACTCTTAGGCAACCCATGCAATCTTACTATCTCCTTGAAAAACAAATTAGCAATGTGTGTAGCATCACTAGTTTTATAACATGGAATAAAATGTGCCATTTTTGAAAATATGTCCACTACAACAAAAATTGAATCATTACTCCTTTGAGTCTTTGGTAAGCCTAAAACAAAATCCATACTTACCATATCCCAAGGCCTATCTGGAATTGGTAATGGAACATACAAACCTGTGTTTTGGCTT
>APFE030755175.1:29403-47050 GCA_000404065.3 Pinus taeda
TTTGCATCGCTTCTTTCCATTCATCATGAGAAGCAGCTTCTTTGAAGGAATTTGGTTCAAAATCTGTAGACAAATTCAATTCACAATCATAAGAAACATCCATATCAATAGGTGAATCAGAGTCATCTACATCACCTCCATTTTTTCGGGTTGAATTTCTAGTTCTTGTCTTTCCAACCTCATTAGGATGAACACTTTCAAGTGTCCTTGTCAGCCACTTTGGGGGACCTTTTTGAGATGGTCCAAGCTGCTCCGTTGATTGAGTTAGGACTAAATCAAGATTGAGTCTCCCAATTCTGTCAATCACCACTCAAAGTATCATCCATTGTTGGAGTTTCATGCGGGGGAGAGAGTGCTTCAGAATAAGATTCCATAGGTTGATCTAGTATAGGAATCCCCCCTTTCAAGATGTGGAATCTGATTATCAAATTCTTGAAATGATTTTTCATTTGCGAATCTATCCAAGCGATCAAGTTGTCACTCAACAACAGTGTCAATTTTGGATGATTCAAGAAAGATTACATCTCTAGATACAACAAACTTTTTATTAACTTCAGCATAGAGACGGTATGCTTTGGAGGTGTTTTAATACCCCAGGAAGATACACTTACAACTTCTTACACCGAGTTTGTTTCTATGTACCTTTGGTATAAACGCATAACATGTGGAACCAAAGACCCCGAGATGCTTTACCGAAGGAATGTGCCCATATCACATTTCATAAGGAGTCTTGTTTCTAATGGCATTAGATGGACATCTATTCTTTACATATACAACACATAGAATTGCATAAGCCCAAAACATCAGTTTTACATTTTTGAAAAACATCATGGAGCGCACCATATTTAAGATTGTCCTATTCATTTTTTTAGCTGCTCCATTATGTTGGGGATTATAAGGTACAATTGTTTGATGTTTGATCCCATGTTAGCGAAGATAGTTTTCAAATTCATTTGAAGTGTATCCTTTTCCATTATCAATGCGAATAGAGCCAATATGAGATTGTGCATCATTTTCAATCCATGTATGAAAGTTCTTGAATGTTTGAAAAGTATCATATTTGTTCTTCAATAAATAAATCCAACACATTCTGGTGTAGTCATTAATAAATGTCATCATATATTTATTTCCATTTGCAGAAGGAACATGCATTGGACCACATAAATCTAAATGAATGAGTTCAAGTTTTCTATGTGCTCTGGAATGTGAATCATGAAAAGGTTGTTTGATATGCTTTCCTAGAATGCAAGCATCACATTGCTTAAGTTTCCTAGAAATTGTAGGCAAACCAGTAACACCATTTTTCTTCAACAAGCGGAGGTTGTCATAGTTTAAGTGTCCAAATCTAGCATGCCATAATAAACTTGATGGAAATGTACCTTCTTCATAATGAGAATTGCATGAGAAATTTTGTGCACGAGCAGAGGTACCCTGTAGCTTGAGAAGCATTTCTTCTTCTATCCTCGTCATGACAAGTGAGTGGCCTGATGTTTTTCTCACCTCAACCTTGCCATCAAACATATGAATGGAGTGTCCTTGCTGGCGGATGTGGACCAAGGACAACAAGTTTCTCCTCAACTGTGGGAGATATAAAACTTGATGCAGAAGAAAGTATGGAAGACCAAGCAATTTAAACCTGATTGTGCCAAGCCTTGATGGCTTGAGTTTTGATTTGTCTGCAAAGTATACTGCTCCATCAACATTGTCAGTAAATTCTTCAAAAAAATCTCTTCTAAAAGTCGTGGCAAGTTGCTTCTGAATCAAGCAACCAATCATTTTTCCAAGAAGCAAGTGAAGCATTAAATAAGTCTTCATTTACGCCAATATTAAAGTGTGCCACAACATAGTGAGCGGATTCAGGTGCTTTACCTTTCTCTTTGTCATTAGTTTTGCCTTTGGGTTGGTTTCTTTCCTGCTCAATTCTGTCCCAAGGCAACTTGCATGTGGATGCATCATGTGATCCATCTCTTTTGCATCATATGCAATGCAAATCTTACTTTTTATCCTTGAGAGTGTCTACCCCCTTGCCTCTGAAATTTCTTCCTCTTCCTCTTCGACCACCTCTTCCTCTTCGACCACCTCTTCCTCTGGGAGAATCTTGAGCAAGATTATTTTCTCTATGTGCAAGACGCACATCCTTTTCAGAAGACTGAGGAGCTATCTTCTTCCCAAAAGATTTCTCTCTTTCAACAATTTTTTTCACAATGGAGTCAAAGGTAATATCTTTGAGGTTTCCATTTGCTTGCAATGACTCAAGATAATTTAAGCGGGATAAAGTGCCTTGAAAAAAGTTATCAGAGGAATGTCTAGTTCAACATTAATGACTTTGATATCGTGCATAATAGATTTTACTTCTGATGCAAAAGCAAAAGGATCATCATTTTGTAATTCAAGGGTGAACAATTTAATCATGATTTGAACAACTTCAAGTGCAAAGTGTGAGTCATAGAGTTCCTTCAATTTTTGTAAGGCTTCGAAAGCATTTCAAAATGGTGAAATATAGCGACACATCTCTTCATTTATTGATGCTACAATCAATGCATAAGCGTTGCTGTTCTTATTTTCCCAAATGGCGAATTCGTTGTCTGAGGTAGATTGTTTTGGCTCTTTGTCTCCGTCTCCAACACACTCCTTTCCACAGCTCATTAAAAATGAGAGTGTGTTTGATTTTCCGAGACCACTCAAGATAATTTTCCTTCCCATTGAGGACTACTCCCACAATAGATATTAATGAGTGCAATTTAAAAAAAAAACTATGAAATGTAAAAAAAAATATACTTCTGCTACTAATATATAAAATATTTTCACTTCTGCACTGTATTAGCAATATTCTTAAGAAAAAAAAGTGCAATTTTGATCAAGAATGCAGTTCTAGTAAAAAATGCATTACTGATAAAATGCAGTTCTGGTGAAAAAAAAGATCATCTTCCAGCATGGCTTTAAAGGACTCCATCTTCTGTGGCTTTAAATGACTCCTGTAGCTTAGACGTTCTGTTTAAAACTCCATAAAACCAAAATGGAGCAACGTATGGAGGGAGCAGCTGCAAACAAGTTGCGTATGAGCAGTGATAAATGCAATCAAGGGAGGCCGATCACTGTGTGTATATGAGTGTTGCGTATGAGCAGCGATAAATGCAGTCAAGGGAGGTTTGCGTATGGGAGAGAGCAGTGTATGGAGAGAGAGAGCATCGTATGGAGCGTTTCAAGAACGAGAACTTCTTTAAGGGAACCACTATTGACGATCATGTTATCAGGTGACTCGCAAATGAGGATAAGGCCACTGTATTTCCTACAGATGCAATCCTTGCTACATTGATGTGTGCTCCACAGTCTGTCTATTCATGGGACATGGTAGTTCAGAAGGTCGGCAGCAAGTTGTTCTTTGATAAGAGAGATGGGTCTCAGTTAGAGCAGCATATCGGTGAAAAGTAACAACTTCGGGGTGTGAACTAAGTTGTATGGAGGGGATGTGAACTAAACAACACAGTGATACCAATCATTTGCAGTTGCCAAAATACGTTGGAGTATCCTAGGTATGGAGGTATAGACCAACATTCGGGCCAGCGTTTAGGCAGTGTTCAGGAATAAAAATGCATATGACAGTGTATGGAAGGTGGGTTCAAGCCTCACGAGCATGGTAGAGGTGTCAGTTCTGCAAAATAGGCAGAACATAGGCATGAGGGAGTTACAAGAGCAGACTAGAATGACAAAAATGGAGCTGGCTCTGATACCATTTCAGGCTAGGAGGTAACTCCTCATAAATGAATTATATTATTCATTTAGGTTGTTCATTATTATATACAAGAGGGAGTGATTGTTGAATTTCATCTCCCGATGGCTCTCCATTTTCTCTGTTATTTATTATACACTATTTACAATTGTTCACCCAATCCCTATGATTAGGTGTCAACACCCTACTATCCTCTCTTCCAATCCTTCATCTCAACCTGTCCATCTTGACTCTCCAAATCCTAGACTGTCTCCTCTTTTGACCCCATTCATTCCTCTCGCTATCAATCCCAAACCTAAAGAATTTTAGGTATCACTATGACTCGTGGACAATCTGTGGTTTCTCACAGAGGAAGGGGCATAGGTCATCACTATGTATCCTCTTCGTCTTTTCTGCCAAGAAATAGAAAGAGTAGAAGCCATTGCGTGCCAGGAGCATCATTTTACTCCTAACCACCATGTTCAAGCTTAGACTAGGGATTGAATTCCTAATCTAGGTATGACCATTCATATGATATTTTCAGGCTACATGCAAGAAGTCAATGTTTATTGGCATGCAAAAATTATTTTAGGGCACATCCTCACAAACAACGACAATGTTGAGCGAGAGAATGCTTACAATTTAGCAGAATTGGAGGAGAATTTGGATGGAATAGCTCACAAAATAAACATGCTTTACAACAAGTGCAACAATGACCCCTTCCTTGGGAGTGAAGTTGTTTTGTAGCAAAATCCCAAGCCAGACAACTTAGGACAGTGACTTCTATGCAGTCTTATTTTTTTGTTTTCATTTCTTGTTAGTCGAGCCAAGTTTTGTGACCCTCACAAGAATCTAGTAACTTGCGTCCATGATTGCCATCCTTGCATGCTCCTAGAGGAAAATCCAAGGCATGGGTTTTCTTCCCAAACAAACCAAGATGCTTCCATGTCCATTAGGGAAATTCCAAGTCAACCAAAGGATGGACTATAGATTGGTCAAAATTCCAAGCCAACGAGTCCAAAGTTGGTGCATTCACCAAGGCAAGCGAGATGTGACAACAACCTCAATTATTCTTGTACCTCTCTGTTGGATTGTGGTCACCATGTGATTTTGTTTTGATCCAATGTTGTTAAGGGATCCATTATATTACCATTCTCAATGATTGTGATATGTATCGTCATTCTCCGCGCATGAAACAAAGGATGATTCCACCTATTCATTGTCCTTTGTAGATGTAAACGATATATATATTTCGCCCACACAACCATGTGGAGGTTGCTCGATTGATAACAATAGAGTATCAAGTTTTAGTTTTGTATGTTATAATCGATTCTATCCCTGGGGAATTGCCATTTGCAAACAATATAATTTTGAAGACTCGTTTTAATACAATGATATGTTGGTGCTTCTAAGAATTGATTTGGTGTAAAATGTGTGTGACCCTGTAGCACTTTAGGCAATGTTATCCCAATTGGGAGGGCCCACCAACTCAACCCATGTTTGCTTTGTTCATTATCTACGTAATATAATTAATCATAGATTGTTCATTCATATTTTCACAATAGTTTATCCTTCCTGCATTCGTAACTATATAACAATGTGATTCCTTTGAAGTCTATGGTTCATTTCTTGCCCTGTTTGATACTATTTTGATAGCTTACAATTGTGTTTGTTTGTGGAATGAGATTGTTCACTAAAAGCCTAGGATATGCATTGCAACTCTTTGAGGATTGCATGGACGCTATCCATTCATAGTGAAAGATTGCAATATGTGAAGGGGCTCTACATTGATGCTCCAATGATCATATATCTCATTGATTTCTTATCCTTGCATCTACAATTACTTGTTTAAAATGAGCAACCATTCTTTGGAGTTAAATCCTTTGAACAAATGTTCCTATTTTTCTATAATAGCTATAGTTTGTTAGGACTCGTTGAAAATTTGAACTGGGGATTCCATTTGTAAATGAGATAGCAATACTTATAATTAAGGCTGAGTGAACACCATCTCTCGTGCTTGAAAAAATTGTTTCTTTGAGTTCATGTCCAGTGAACAAATGTTTGTGGCATTTGTTCTCAAATTATTTTATGTCATTACCTTGTAGCATAAGTTAGAAAGCCATTAATGCCCTAAACTCTGCATATACAGTGCAAGTCTACACCCCGAAATTGGTAATGAAATGTGTAAGTTAAACTAATAAATTGACCAGCATTTCTCTTCCTTGTTTAGCTTGGTTAATTCATGTCTTACAATATTACAAATTTTGTGATCTCTCTCTATAAGAAAGTAAGCTAGTGGGTCAATTTAATCAATGTCAATGCATTGCCCAACTAAGGGGAGGCGTCCACATCAAATGCCTACCTACGGAAAGAAAATTTCCGATGGCGAGCACTTCAGAATATTCAACATTCATGCAAAAGATAAGTGTTATCTTCCATTTAAGGTCTGGTCTTAATGCAGTCCCTAAATAATCATGATTATTAAGTTTTTATGATGTAAATCTACATAGACATGGGTCAAAATATTAGACATATTGGTAATTAAGAACATGGAATGCTATCATCAATTTCAATACTGAATAGGGGTTTGTCAAATCTTATATATTTTTGCATTAAGGTGAATCACATCACTGCCTCATTCTCCGAGGAAGTCGGATAAGAATGTCATAGTGCATAATGAGGCAGTGTCAAGTTAGCGATTCAAGTCACTAATTGACAAGAGGATGGATCATCTACAGCACAAATGATAGGTGGAAGGCATAAAAAAACATGGACAACACCATGCTTTCGTATGTAAAGGAGGCCGAATGTGTTAGTTGGTATGGATATATTTTTGGTTTGTGTACTTTATAAAACTACAAACTTTTATTTAAGCATGGAAGGTTATAGAGTATGGACAAGAGGCATAATGTATTGGTTGGTGTGGATGTAAGGGTTTATTTTTGTACAAGGAGAAAAAAGTGATTATAGCCTCTAGAAGTGATTCATTATGCCTATGTAACCGTGCGATGGGGCATCGAATATCGTTTATCCCAAATCCATCTAAACAAAGATCTGATATGAGGCATTGAATATGGGTTATCCCAAAACCATCTAAACAGAGATCTGATATGCAGATCCATGATGGACAGATATTAAATTCACACAAGCCTCCAATGTATCAAACATTGACACTTGAATATGCAATAGAAGTGATTCATTATGTCCATGTAACCATGCAATGGGGCATTGAATATGGGTTATCCCAAATCCATCTAAACCAAGATCCGATATGCAGATCCGTGATGGAAAGATAATAAATTCACACAGGCCTCCAATGCATTGACACTTGAATATGCAATACCAAGCTTTCAAGTGGTATCAGACTTGGGCATGGGCAAGTTTGTAATCTTCTTCAAAAATACCAAATCAAGCTTCAATTCCAGATAGGGTGTTTGATTTGTGTCTTGTTTGCTTCATGTTTTTAGAACTCATGGATATTTCAAAAGTTGGTTGTGCAGTTGGTAACAAAGTTCATAATTGTAGTTGTTGCAATATTGAAGCATTAGAATATCTAAGAATGCACGTTTCAGGTTGACATGGTTCAAAAGCAACAGGTTCAGAAAAATGCACCTCAAGATGCTATGAACCCAAGAGCTTCTTTCTTCAATATGAACACCGTGAATCAAATTAGATTTGTTTTGATCGTATAAAATATCTAACATTTGAGAATATATTTGAAGAACAATTTAGATTGATGTGCAAAACATTAATTCATTCCTTAATTGCGGTGTGTATACAACATTGTTACAGCTTAGTCTGCAGTATTAGACCAATTACATGAGAAAAAACAGAAACATTGCAGTAAAAAGAACCAACAATTCAATTTGTTGAACAATTATCAATTCGACATTCCATGTCAAAGTTCAAAATTTCATGAAGCTTCAAGAGAGTAGTGGCATATAATTGATCTTTTACTTTTGCACTCATGAGGGCTCAAACGTTCCTCGGTGCTTATCAGGCACCCATATTTTTTATTTTGCACCAATGAAGGCTTAAACTTTCCTCAAATTTTGCAGGCACCCATGGTCTCAATGCACCTAGAGCCCTCTGAAACAACTCAACATTCCTTGTCAAAGTTCAAAGTTTCATGAAATTTAAGAGAATGGTGATATCATAATTGATCTTTTACGTATGTTCTCAATGTAGCTAAGGAGGTCTGCATCAGCACCTTAAAAAAATCATAATTGCTTAAAGTACATTTTCTTGGGTTGCCTGTTAGTGTCAAAAAATTGTGATATTGCAGTGAAAAGAACACTAATTCTTTCCTCAACTGTGGTATGTGTATACAACATTGTTACAGCTTAGTCTGCAGTATTAGGCCAATTATGTGAGAAAATATAGAAACATTGCAGTAAAAAGAACCAACAATTATATTTGCTGAACAATTACAGAGCCATGTGAATCAACTCAACATTTTGTGTCAAAATTCAAAATTCCATTAAACTTTAGGAGAAATATAATTGATATGTTAAGATTGCACAGACGAAGGCTCAAACGTTCCTCAGTGCTTATGAGGCGCCCATGTTTTTAATTTTGCACTGATGAAAGCTCAAACATTCCTCTGTGCTTATCAGACACCCATTTTCTCAAAGCAGCTAGAGCACTCTGAATCAACACAACATTCCATGTCAAAGTCCAAAGTTTCATGAAATTTAAGAGAATGGCAGTATAATAATTGATTTTTTTACCAATGTTCTCAATGCAGCTGAGATCTGCATAAGCACCTTTAAAAAATCATAATTACATCAGTACATTTTTTGGTTGCCTGTCCAAAAGTGTAGCATCGTCACAGCTTAGTCTGCAGTATTAGGCCCATACATGAGAAAAGAAGAGCGTCACCGTAAAAAAAACCAACAAATTAATCGAACGATTATAGAGACCTGTGCATTAACTTAACATACCACGTCAAGTTGTAAGTTTCATGAAATAGTAATAGAATGATGTATAAAATTGATATTTTGATTTTACACTGACAAGGGCTTTTAACTGAGCTTATTTGGTAGTATGTTCTCCACGCAGCTTAGGAAGGCTGCAACATCAGCGTACAATAAAAATCATAATAGCTAACCAACGAATTTTTTAGTTACAAGGTGGAGAACTTTCGAAAAGGTTGGGTTTGGAAAGGACCCTGATTCTGATTCTGAAGTAAATTAGAGCGTTTATGCTTTTTTAATTTTACCCTTGAATTATATGGCATAATGTTGATACTTTTTAACAGATAGCAACATCTTTCAAAATGTTCGCCCCGTGTAAAATACACAGTGGCAGAGATTGTGTAATATATACAGCCTATTACTCATAAAAAAAAAAAAAAGGAAAGAGTAACCAGTATATTAAAATAATTCTCTGATTAGTAGAAAATCAATGGCAGCAAAGAAATCCTTACACAGTCATGAATATCTACAACAAATGCCTAGTACTTTGGTAGGCCATATAGCTACTATTATGCATACAACTCAAATCTAAATCCCAGTATCTGGAGCAAGATCGCATCACACATGAATGCATGAATAAATTTAACTCACAACCAACCATGGCCTATTCGCCATGCCAAAAAAAGTACGTCAACAGGTCCTCACAAGTCCCAAGATGGATTCAACTGCAATTTCTTCACCTTGCCTTTCCTCTTTAAGTGAATCATAGTAATCTTTAATACAAATATGAAATTTTAATATCACTGACCTGTCTTCACACACGAGAAATCCCCGACTGTTTTGCGGGTGGTCGGGGGAAATTTTCATATCACTGACCTATCTTCACACACGAGAAAACCCCGACTGTCTTTGCGAGTGGTCAGGGATTTCTATGGGGCAGGATAATTTAGCTGAAAAGTATTCACCAGGAAATCAGAAAGCCACCTAACAATGTAACTATGCCAGTATTGGTAGATGAAGCCAACGCTTTTTCATTATTTGTATGAGACTATGGACTACAGATAACCAATAAGCATTAGACATAGACAAGCATTTAACAAGGGTAAACATTACTCCAAGAGACCGTGAGATGTGATCACAATTTAGAAAGGTTTAGGATTCAGACTTTACTTCTGCATGCGAGATCGGATCGGGCCATCTGTATGTTGCTCCCGTTCTTGGGTTTTAGCAATTTCTTGTAAGGTTTAGAGTTTCTGTTCAGATGTTGGAGGTGAACGTTGTTTCAAGGTTGATAAGCAAATGAATTGCATTTGGCACCAGTGAGCAGAGTTTGTTAATTCTACTTAGTGTAATCTGATCTGATCCAAGGCTCAAGTTCGACCAAGAAGAGATTTCGTAAGGACGAGTGAAGAAAAACGTGAATGCTTCACAATTTTTCTTTCATTTTTGGTTAGAAACTCCTGGGGTCGTTGTCTATGTGGACGGAACACGCCAAGGCTTGTGATTGACATGCGCTGAATACCTCAAATTGCAGGGTGAACTGAGAGATTGAGATGCACTGAATACCTCAAAATGCAGGGCGAACTGAGAATTTTGGTCAGAATGAATGAATAATACCTTTAACCATGTTTCCTTGAGAGAATTAGTTTGGAACGAAGACAAGTAGTCAGTGGGTTTCTTAGATGGTTAACTACTTCAGCATGACGTCTTTACTGGTCCTTTTCTTATGTCTACAACTATAAAAGTTCCACTTTAAATGTCCTATTGAGTAGGAAGCAATAGAGTAAACGCTAAACATTCCCAGAAAGAAATAGAAACAAAGAAACAGCATCCAAGAGTACAAATTTCCACCTTAATTGTCCCACTGAATCGAAAGCCTTAATATCCAATACACCTTACACCCCTTCCCGACTCCAATACTTAATACTCAGGCTACACAGTTGCATTAATGGAGAAAAATGTACATACTAAACACTTGCTAGTATTTCTATTTCATGAGCATGGGCATTCTGATAAGATCATTCATCAAGGAAGAAACATGGGAATTAAATACATGATAAGGCCATTTCCTTGACTAGATGATACACACCAAGTATTTTTAAAAATGCCTGAACGCAATGTTCTCTCGTGGACAGCTATGATTTGTGCATGTGCCCAGCACGGGTTTGGCAGGGAAGCTGTCCAGCTCTTTGAGCGGATGCTACAGGTAGGTGTGAAACCAGATCATGATGCTACAGGTAGTTGTGAAACCAGATCATGTCATGTTCACTGGTGTTCTCTCTGCTTGCAGCCATGCAGGCTTAGTGGATTAAGGCCATGTTAACTTCCATTCCATCAGTGAAGTGCATTGCCTCAAACCAAATACAGACCAGTATACCTGCATCATTGATCTTCTTGCCCGTGTTGGGAACATGGATGAGGCAGAGAACTTAATAAACAACTTACCACATGAGCCTGATTCTCGCATGTGGGGAATACTACTTAGTGCCTGCCAAAGGTATGGCAATATAGAGATATGCAAACATGCAGCAGAGTGCCTTATTGATATGGAACCATATAACATTGGAACATATGTGATGCTCTCAAACATGTATGATATTGCTGGCAAGTGGGACGATGTAACAAAGATGAGGAAAATGATGAAAGACAGGGGGGTGAAAAAGGAGCCAAGATGTAGCTGTGGATTCAAACCAAAAACAGGGTGCATACATTTGTGGCAGGAGACAGATCCCATCCACTGGTTAGCAGTTTCTATTCCATGTTGGAGAAATTGCAACTGTAGATGGAAGCAGCAGGGTATGTGCCAGACATGCGATTTGCCTTACATGCCATGGAGAAAGAGATCAAGTAACTCACTACCGAAGGCTTCATTTGTCTTTTGCTAGCTAGCATTTTCCATGATATACCTATACGAATGGTCGCCAATCTTTGTGTTGGGTATCTTTCACATTACAACTGTATTTCTTCAGCGCTGTAGTGCATCTGTGTGTTGTCAAGGTTACTGAGACTTTCACCTAGTCTTGAATGCAGTTTTCTATGGGAGCCTGGCCACCAGAAATTGAAACTGGGTCATCCTCACAAGTGCTCTAACTTGGCCCTATAATCCATCCCAACAGACATAAAATGGATGCTATTTTGGCATAATATTCAATTTATAAGCTGGGCCCTAATTAGATTCTGAATGTTTTGTTCTAGAAGGAAGAAAAAGAACAACCATATTTCACACTACAACCGTATTTCTTCAATGTTGTAATGCACCTGTGTGTAAGTAACGTTTGCCAGGACTTTCACCTGATCTTGAATGCAGTTTTCTATGGGAGCCTGGCCACCAGAAATTGAAACTGGTTGATCCTCATAAGTGCTCTAACTAGAATACATCCCAACAGACATAAATGGATGTTATTTTGGAATAATATTCAATTTATAAGCTGGGCCTTAATTTTGGCTTCGGAATGCTTTGTTTTAGAAGGAAGCAAAAGAATAACATGATTGGAGTGCCTCTCATCTTACATGAACAAATCTACTACAGGTGATCTATTCTATTTTGGTACCCTGAGAAAGAAGATTGTTTTCAAGATAAAATATGAAGAGGTTGTTTGCATTCTGATCTGAATGCAATGGATGAAGTTTTAGTGCAATATGTCTATGCCATGTTCTAAACTTTGTAACAATAAACTAACTCCCAATTTTCCTGTAACATGATCTTGTGAACGCCTCTGCAGGTTCTTAAAATTTATTTTCATTGTTGTACTTGGTAGCAGCGTGTTGGGCCATGTGCAAGCATTGATCAGGGAACACTTACTTATGACTATGAGCTCTCTGTGTTTGTTCTTATAAAGCATATTGTAGATGCTCATGTACACCTAGCTAATTACATGCTGAGTATATGTCAAAGTAAGTAGGCTTTTTTGCTACTCCGGCACTCTGTACTTGTATTTATCACCAACTTTTTGTCAATACTAATGACCTAGAGGTACATCTCCAAGGAAAACATGCAAATGAAATTGACATGTTTCTTTGCAAAAGCATTTCCAAATCACTTTACAACATCAGTTTATCAGATTAAGCTTTATTCTTACAAGTTGTCTGGAATTAGATTTTCAGCTCGGAGATTCCATGTGGGTCATCTTATTTATGGCAGCTGATATTTTTCTTGGGTCCCTCTCATCGAGAGGTATAGGATTGATCTCAAGATCATCCGATTCCGATAAGTATTCATGGAGTTATGAATTTATTTGTGTTATAAGACAATTCATTAAGGTTGGCCAGCAACCAAATAAATCCTACATGTGCTCAACATTTTAGTATAAAAGGAAATGACTTGAGAGTCATTTTACATACACTTATCTCCACTTGTCTTGGGTTTTAGTGGAAGAGAAATCTACGATTGGAAGCCCTAGACGTTGGAGGAAACGAGGCTGCCCTAGCCGCAACATAGAAGGCAGGCCAGCGAAGCGATGGAAGGGTTCTATGCGTTGACCTAAAGGAGCTCAAGGAAGAAGCCTAACGCAATCCTAAGGCAGCCCTGGCCCCTAACGCTATCTTAAACATACCTATGGTGCCCTAGCCGCAGGCATATGGTGCCCTAGACACAGAACTAATGCGGCTGAAAAGGAGGACTGTTTTAAGGCCTAAAACAAGGCACCGAACTGCTAGAAGGAGGCCAAGGGTAGGCCGAGTTGAAGAAGGGTTGTTTGGGGCAGCGAAAAGGTGGGTTGTAGGTGACAGCGTGGCACTATGGTAGGCCGCAGGCCTAACCACCTCAAAACAGGGACAGCGTGGAGAGTTTGAGGGTTCAAACATGCCCTGAATAGCAGCATGCTAGGGGAGGTGCCTCATGAGAGTATATCGCAGTTTTCTTGAGGGCTGTTCGAGGAATGTAGGGCTACCTAGTGCCCTAACCAGATCAGTCATGAACGGCAAGGTATGGCAAGGCTATTGGGACAGCAACAAGGTATGACAAGGCTATTGGACAGCAACAAGGTATGACAAGGCTATTGGACAGCAGCAAGGTATGGCAATGGCATAGTGAAATGATGGCACAATTGAGATAGCGTGACTGTTAGGGACAGCAGCTACAGCAATATAATTAGGCAGCAACAAGCATGGAGCTGCATGGGACAACTGCATAGTAAATGGGATAGCAAAAGAATGCTAAGGCAAAGATGGGATAGCAGCAAGCATGGACAGCATGGCAAGCATGGTGCTGCAAGCACATGAGACATGCTATATGACAACATGGTTCAACATACCATATGGGACAGCAATGTGGCAACATGATGCAGCAATGGCACATGGGACAATTGTGGCAACATGGTGCAACAATGGCACATGGGACAGCAGTGGCAGTATCAGGGACAATAGTATGATGTGTGCAGTATAGTCATGAGGTCCAGGTTAGTGATGATGGGTGTAGCATGAGGTGCAACATAATGACGAGGTGCAGCACAATGATAGGTGAAGAAGTCACCTTGGAGAATCAGTTGAAGCAGCATGTCTTCAACTGAGTTTAGCTATCTCATGTATCATCTTCTTAGAGATTATCTATGCTCTTATTTAGATAAGTCAAAGTGTTGACTTCTATTGTAAATGTACTATCTATCTCTCTCTCTGCTGAACTATTGAAGAACATATAAGAAGAATTGATCAAGGGTTTCCCCACATTGGGGTTTGTCCCTGGCTAGCGCCACAATTTGTGTCCCCTTGTCTTGGCTTGTCTTCTACGATTTATGTTTATGTTTTATCTGCAGTTTATTTTAATGCTCATGTGATTGCTAATCTGGACAAGATATTGAGCTAACTGTGAAAATTGAAATAAATTGCTCTAAGCATAGAACATACTTAAAATTAACATGGTATCGGAGTTGAGGTGAAGACAAAGCCCAAGCAAGAGTGAAAAAGCAATCACAGAAGACAGTTGGGAAAGGACAAAAGGATTCCTCATCCCTCTTCTGATGGCCTACCTAAAAGATCACTTCAATGGGAAGTATGGATCTAAGGGTGGAAGGAAAGGCAGATGCGTTGATTACAATA
This sequence comes from Pinus taeda, assembly GCA_000404065.3. NCBI lineage: Eukaryota > Viridiplantae > Streptophyta > Pinopsida > Pinales > Pinaceae > Pinus > Pinus taeda. The sequence goes on from APFE030755175.1 coordinate 44,062, forward strand.
AATTCAGCCAATATGCGACAGAGTGTCCAAATAGCAGGGACACATCACTTGATGAAGATGACAATCACTCCAGGGACATCTTCAATGATCGAAGGAATGACAGGTAATGCAGGACATCAAGGAAACGGCCGACTCTTCAAAGAAAGCAAGGAACCGCAGGTAGGAAGAATCAAATGTTGTTTCTGATAAGATAAAGAAGCGTTATCTTGTATTGGCCCTCTCCTTCAGACCCTTTAGGAATCTAGCTTATTGATTGTAGTGCTTCAAGGCACCTCAACAGATAGAAAAGTGCTCTCTCTAATTTGGTAGAGATGGAAACAATCGTGGGATTATACTTGGAGTCGATGCCACCTATCCCAGAAAGGGTGTAGGGAATGTTACCCCTCAATTGAATAAGGGTAACTCGATTCATTTACAGAATCTCTTTTATGTACTTGATCGTAAGAAGAACCTGGTGTTTTCGGCAATGGAAGTCAAAGGTTTCAGGGTGGCATTCATCGATGGAAAGGTACGTGTTTGAAAACAGAATTTTCAAAGATGCTTTTACTCATGGGTTCAGGGTTGGCAATTTGTATCAAGTTACAGGAAGTCCAATGGGGACCATGTCGTGTGACACATCTCATCTATAGCACCGGAGGTCTACTTATTATGGGGCCCTACCTGATGTGAGTCAGATGGTGACAAGGATGCCTGAATTCAAGAAGAGCATTAGGGTACATGTCTGAGATGTACGGAAGGAAAATTTTATAAGGGGACCATTCCCTCATGTAGCAAGCCCACATGTTTGGAACAACCCGAGGGATTTGAGATTCTTGATCAAGAATCTCATGTATGCAGGTGGAAGAAAGCCCTCTATGGCTTGAAGCAAAACACCCCGGGCGTAGTATGAGAGGATTGATAGTTGTCTATGTAACGAATAAAATATATATATATATATATATATATATATATATATATTATATATATATAATATAATGTAAAATAATCGTAAATAATGATTAGTTAAACTAGTAATTAGGTTGAAGAGGCATGTCTAAATGAGACATGACTCTTCGTGAAGAGACACTTGCCTGATATAAAAGCAAGTCTCTCATTCTCATTGTAAATCATTCTCATTCTTATTCATATATTTAATATATAATATTTGTATCTTCATGGATATCTTGATATTCCAAGTCTTTTGGAATAATTAATTTGTAGAAGGAACATTGTTCGTTTCATTTGGTATCAGAGTTGATCGATCCTCTGGCCGCTCCGATGCTGCACAGAACTCGTTCTCTGATCTAGGTCTTTTGACCATTGAAATTCGTCAACTTCGTTGTCGTTGAAGCGTTTTGCTACAAGAATTTGGAGTTTCTCCATTTCACTATCAACCATTTGGCCATTCAAAAAAAAATAGAAAAAAATCAAATTCAAAAAAATAAAATAAAATAAGTAACATATAAAGATTTAAATATATATATATATATATATATATATATAATATTATATATAATATAATTAAATATTTGATAGGAGGAACATTCATATATATAAAAAAGGTTCTACATTATTGATAAAAAGTGCATAATAAAGGTAAGAGGAAATCTTTCCAAATAGATTTTAAAAGCTCGTGGTTTTAGAAAAACCTTGGTAATTGCGCATGGTATTTTAAAAGTAAAAAAAAACAAAAAACAAAAAACAAAAAAACCAAAGGAATACAAAATCCCTTTATATGGTAAGTTTTACTTTTACATGGAGAACATTAACGGAGGTTTTAAAAACAACCCATGATAATTGCCCATGGTATTTTAAAAGTAAAAGAAAACACAAAAGGGATACAAAATCTCTTTACATGAAAGGTAAGTTTTACTTTTTACTTAAAAAATATGGTAAACATCATGACCCTGTCATATGAAAAGACGTGACCTTTATATTTATTAAGTGTGGTGACATCATAAAAGTTTATATTAAGTGTGGTGACATCATAAAAATTTATAATAAGTGGGACTTTTACATTAAGTGGGATGACATTAAAAAGTTATCAAGGGAGTAATTAAGTATATGCAAAAAGGGACCAATTTATTATTAAAAAAAAAGAAGTGAAACTATTATTATTATAAGATAATAAAGTTATTTTGAAAAGGGGTCTTAATATAAAGAAATACATACATATATAGAAGGCAACAATATAAAGGAGTATTTTTTTTAATAAAAGGGTATTCATGTTTTTAACAATCCACATTAAAGGAGAATATTTGAAAAATATGTATAGAAAAAATAAGGGATATTTTATAATAAAAATAGCTCTAGTTGACATATTGTTTACGTAAAAACATCAACGCAAAATGGAAACTAGTGAGGGAAGATTTCCTAAAACCTTTAGTAAATGTGTTGACACACTATTTAAAATCAAAGGATCACTCGCAAGAAGAGATATCATAATCTCTATCAGTCCTACTGAAAGAAGTAATTATGTTAGTCCTAAATGTGCTAACCAATTGGTGATTCTTGAATCAAATATAGTTGAAACGAATATTTTTGGCACATGCAACAAACAATACGACATAAGCAATCTACACCTAAATATTGGAGATTATACTTTTACCTCACAATTCACTATGAAAACCTTATGTTTTAACGATAGCGACATTGTTTTGGGATCACCCTAGATGGAAACTCTAGGTTCCTGTCAGGCCAGGGTAACTCTAGAATGAGCGGGAGAAAAACTGATATATTATTCATTAGGTAACACACATTTATATACACAAACATGACGGATCAGTTCATCTTCTTGATGACTGTCCAGTTCACCCATCCGTTTCGGATTAGGTGTCAACATTCCCCCCCTTAATCTGAAGGGATGTTGGTGAGTCCAAGCATCGTTCTGAATCTTTTAAGCTTTTCTCTTCCAAGTGCTTTGGTGAAGATGTTTGCAACTTGCTCATTTGTGGAACAATGGCGGAGATGGATTGTTTTGGCCTCAACATGATGTCGGATCAAATGATAT
>APFE030755175.1:50362-75190 GCA_000404065.3 Pinus taeda
CACAAGAGAGTCAAAGGTTATATCCTTGACATTTCCATTTGCTTGCAAAGACTCAAGATAATTGGAGTATGTAGGATACAATGCCTTGAGAAAAGCAATAAGAGATATATCTAGCTCAACTTTAGTGGATTTGATATCATGCACTATAGATTTTTTTTCAGATGCAAGAGCAAGAGGGTCATTATTTTGCAGTTCAAGAGTGAAGAGTTTAATCATAAGTTGGACGACTTCAAGTGCAGAATGTGAGTCATAGAGCTCTTTCAGCTTTTGTAAAGCTTCAAAGGCAGATGAACATGTTGTAATGTGACGACTCACCTCCTTATTTACAGACGCTACTACTAATGCGTACGCTTTGCTGTTCTTGTTTTCCCAGATGGCGAGCTCTTTGTCCGATGTAGGCTTTTCTGGGTCACTGTCTCCTTCTCCGACACACACTCCTTTCCACAGCTCATTGAAAATGAGGGTGTGTTGTACCATCCGGGACTAGTCAGGATAGTTCTCCTTGCCAGTGAGAACTATTCCTATCATAGAGATGATTGAATGCATTCTGTAAAAGGTTACTTCTGTTGATATATTAATACTTCTGATGGCGAAAAAAAATTGCTCTTAAAAAAACTTCTGCTGCTTTAAAAAATGATTTTTCTATGGAGAAAAAAATCATTAAAATTCTGCTACATATATCACCATATATATATCTCTGCAAAAATCAGCATATATAACACCATATTCAAAATTCTGCTACATGTATCACTGCAAAAAAATGTTTGAGCGCTTCACTGTAATATATATTGTTGTCAGGAAAGAAATATGTGGTAAATATGATCACCTGTCCCAAATTATCTGAAAATGTGTTCTTCTGTAAACATTTGTTTGGGGAAATAAGAATCGAGTTCAGATATCGTCCAGAATTTGGAAGGGAAAAAACCATCTGAAATCACATAGCAGCTGAGTGTTTCATATTATTTGTGGCCATCTCCACTGGAGGGACGTCATTGACATGGATGATCGGACTGCATGGCAAAGGGGTATGGAAGACAATTCGCCTCACAAGGTTGCCTTCGAGACGCTACACAATGAACTCTTCGAAAAAAGACTCGAAAGTTCTTTGAAACGTTACACAATGAACTCTGATACACAATGAACGCTACACAATGAACGCTACAGATTCGGCATCAATCCTTTTATTTTGAATACACAATGAACGCTACACAGTGAACGCTACAGATTCGGCATCAATCCTTTTATTTTGAATACACAATGAACGCTACACAGTGAACGCTACAGATTCGGCATCAATCCTTTTATTTTGAATACACAATGAACGCTACACAGTGAACGCTACAGATTCAGCATCAATCCTTTTATTTTGAATACACAATGAACGCTACACAGTGAACGCTACAGATTCGGCATCAATCCTTTTATTTTCGACCACATGTTGTGCGCTATACTCTCCTCCTCCTCGACTTGGCTTGGCGCTTAACTTCGGGCTAGCCACACGCAGGTTCTCATCGCAGGTTTCATACCATACGCAATACGCAGGTTTCATACCATTGACCACACGCAGGTTCTCATCTCAGGTTTCAAACGTTACATAATCAAACTCCCAAAATACCATACGCAGGTTCTCATCACAGGTTTCAAACGTTACATACCTTGTCCAGGTGAGAAAGCTCAGCGTAACAGGTGCGGCGTAACAGAAGGGGCAGCAGACAGCTCTATTATTCGAATTGAAATGCTCCGACCTCCCTCAGGCAGCGTGCGTTGAATGAAAAACGCTTATAGTGCAGTCAATGTCAGAGTAGCACTCAGGACTGAGTAGCTCTCAGGACAGCAGGAGTTACAACTATTTCTGGGACCTGTGCTCTGATACCATGTCAGGCCAGGGTAACTCCAAAATGAGCGGGAGAAAAACTGATATATTATTCATTAGCTAACACACATTTATATACACAAACATGACGGATCAGTTCATCTTCTTGATGACTGTCCAGTTCACCCATCCGTTTCGGATTAGGTGTCAACAGTTCCTTTATTCTAAATACTAAGAAAAAAAATTTAACATTTTCTTACAAGAAGAAGAAAATAACACTCCAAGATGTTACACTGAAACCTAATTCAGTAACGCCAGAAGATATATCGGATATTTCAAAAGTAATGTCTCAAGAAGGAAAAAAAGTATTACAGAATATGCAAAGTGAAATTGACAAAATCACTGTTGTCAAAAATGGAGAAATTTCTCGATTTAAAAACCATAACGTAAAATTATTGACGCAAATTAAGAAACTTAAGAAGGATAAGAAGTCATTAAAAACAAGGTACAACAACTTATCGAGAAAGAAGCATCAAATGTAGGAATTCAAGTTGATGACAAAACAACAAATACCGATCCAATGAATATGACAACTCAAGAAGACAAGTCAGTTGAAGAAACGACACACGTAGATGTTGCAGTTCAGACAATGAACATCCCAAGTGAATGCTTCATAACCAACTCAACAACGTCTCTGCCAGAAGAAAACCTAAAAATTGCCACATGCCCAATAAGGGAAAGTAAAGTCCCATATCGGCATCTGAATCATGAGAATAGACGAACCAACCATGTTACATATCTGAACCATTCGTGACCAAAACAACAAACTAATGTTCCAGATAATAGTGATGTAATCTCAATCTAGTCTTATGCTAACAAGTCATTACAAAATTCCAGTGGTCAGAATATTACGCAGAAGATTAATCAGGGATGGTCTGATCCCTTCTCAGTATGACAATTTTGTTTGTCACTTAGAAGATTATATCAACTTGCATCGACAAAGATGACTATTTCAAGAGAGAAAGACATTCGAAGCTAAAAAAGAGATCAAGCCTTTTTTATCGACAAGCTTTGAGGACAAATCTTTTTGAGGAAGAAGGCAATGTAACGAATAAAATATATATAAATATTGTAAAATAATGTAAATAATAATAATCGTAAATAATGATTAGTTAAACTAGTAATTAAGTTGAAGAGGCATGTCTAAATGAGACATGACTCTTCGTGAAGAGACACTTCCCTGATATAAAAGCAAGCTTCTCGTTCTAATTGTAAATCATTCTCATTCTTATTCATATATTTAGTATATAATATTTGTATCTTCATGGATATCTTGATATTCCAAGTCTTTTGGAATAATTAATTTGTAGAAGGAACTTTGTTCGCTTCAGTCTGATGAAGCTGAGATTCACTAGGAGTGAAGCCGATCCAAACCATTGCTTGAAGGTTGTGGATAATAGACCTCTCATACTGACACCTTCTGAGGATGACCTCTTTCTGACAAGTACAAACCCTCTCAGTTACAAAAGTAAGAGGGAGTTGGATTCCAGATTTAGAATGATGAACTGCAAGCTCATGACTACCTCAATGGAGCTTAATTTTCAAAAGTTATGTGGTATGGATGCCGAACCAGATTTGGGAAATGCCTCTGAATTTCATAAACTCATTCATATTGATGTTCTTGGTGAACTTCCGTCAGGACATATGTTTTGCAGTTAGCATAATGAGCTCATATATGGTTGAGCCTCACTGGATTGGTGCCAAGAATCTTCTGAGATATCTTCAGGGCACAATCTTTCATGGATTGAGATACACTGTCGGAAATGTGAAGTTTCATGATTATTCGAATGTTGACTGGGTAGGCAGTGTGGAGGATCACAAAAGCACTTCTGAGTGTTGGTTCTCTTTGGGTTCTGCTTCGATATCCTAGATGAGCAGGAAGCAGAAGTCGGTTGCTATAAGCACTGTCGAGACTGAATACATAGCTACGAGTATGACTTATGTGAAGCTGTGTGGTTGCGGAATCTCTTCAGTGAGTTGTTTGTACACATGATGGATACCACCGTGATCTTTTGTGTCAACCAGGGGGGGGATTCGATTGTTGAGGAATCTCGTATTATATGATTGCTCCAGCATATAGACATCAGATACTACCTTATCTAGAATATGGTACGTCGATGAGCGAGGAGGCTCCATCGCATTGAGACTAATGTACAAGTCGCAGACATTCTATCAAAGCCCCGCGGAAAGGTCAAATTTGTGAATTTCTCGAACTAATTGGAGTCGTTAAGAGACCCTCTTATGAGGGTCCTGCATGATGCATGCATTGAGCTCTGGGAGCTCCGGGGGGCGTGGGGTACTTATTGGAGCAACAAGCGACCATAGGGCGACTCACCCTCCCCTAATGATGTGTTGTGTACAGGGTGAATGGCTCAACCTTCCCCTGTGATACCCCGTGGCGACTTAGGGACAGGATGAGTGGTTCTCCTGTCGAGGCATCCTACCCATGCAGTCTGGGACTCGTGGGAAGTACCTCTCATCTGGCCAATGAGCAGGGAAATGGGGTTAAGGACCATAGTAGTACTATCAATGGACACATCGTTGTATCTACTGTACTCCCTAAGATGACCTCCATTGATCTGGGATCAATGAAACTGATCTGGGATCAGTATGAGTAGTTTGAGACACTCTTGTGATATTGATCTGGGACCAATAAAACTGACTTCGGGTCAGGAAGAGTGATATGACTCACTCTCTTGGCACTGATATGGGATCAGTAAGAGTGGTATGACACACTCTCTTCATATGGAACTGACTTCATGTCAGTAGAGAATGGTATGAGACATTCTCGATCAATTCTTCTTCTTCATGGTTCAGCAAAGCAGTGCAGGGCACTGATGGCATAAATAGTACAGTCGGACAGATGGATCAGCAGATGGAGTTCTCCCTAGTTGAGAGGGAGTGTTAAAATTGGCAACTAGGGCCAAACTCCATGTGCATCATCATATTTATGGCAGTTGATATTTTTCTTGTATCCCTTTCATCGAGAGGTATAGGATTGATCTAAAGATCATCCGATTTTGATAAGTATTCATGGAGTTATGAATTTATTTATGTTAAAAGACAACTCATCAAGGTCGGCCAGCAACCAAATAAACCCCACATGTGCTCAACGTTTTAGTATAAAAGGAGATGACTTGAGAGTCATTTTACACACACTTCTATCTTGATTTCTCTCCATTTGTCTTGGGTTTTAGTGGAAGAGAAATCTACGAGTGGAAGCCCTAGACGTTGGAGGAAAAGAGGTTGTCCTAGCCGCAACAAAGAAGGCAAGTCAGCGAAGCGATGGAAGGGTTCTATGCGTTGACCTAAAGGAGTCAAGGAAGAAGCCTAACGCTATCCTAAGGCAACCCTAACACAGTCCTAGAAGGCAGCCCTAACGCTATCCTAAACATACCTATGGGGCATACCTGCAGGCATATGGTGCCCTAGATGCAGGACTAATGCAGCTGAAAAGGAGGATTGTTTTAAGGCCTAAAACAAGGCACCGAGCTGCTAGGAGGCTGAGGGTAGGCCGAGTTGAAGAAGGGTTGTTTGGGGCAGCGAAAAGGTGGGTTGTAGGTGACAACGTGGGACTGTGGTAGACCGCAGTCCTAACCACCTCAAAACAAGGACAACGTGGAGAGTTTGAGGGTTCAAACATGCCCTGAACAACAACGTGCTAGGGGAGGTGTCTCATGAGAGTATATCGCAGTTTTCTTGAGAGTTGTTCGAGGAATGTAAGGTTGTCTAGTGCCCTAACCAGATCAGTCATGAACAGTAAGGTATGGCAAGGCTATTGGGGCAGCAGCAAGGTATGACAAGGCTATTGGACAGTAGCAAGGTATGGCAATGGCATAGTGCAATAATGGCACAATTGCGATAGCATGACTGTTAGGGACAACAACTACAACAATATAACTAGGCAGCAGCAAGCATGGAGCTGCATGGGACAACTACATAGTTAATGGGACAACAAAGGAATGCTAAGGCAAACATGGGACAGCAGCAAGCATGGACATCATGGCAAGCATGGTGTTGCAAGCACATGAGACATGCTGTATGACAACATGGTTCAGCATAACGCATGGCACAGCAGTGTGGCAACATGATGCAATTATGGCACATGGGACAACTGTGGCAGCATGGTGCAACAATGGCACATGGGACAGCAGTGGCAGCATCAGGTGCAATAGTATGATGTGTGCAGCATAGTCATAAAGTCCAGGTTAGTGATGATGGGTGCAGCATGAGGTGCAGCACAATGACAGGTGAAGAAGTCACATTGGAGAATCAGTTGAAGTAACATGTCTTCAACTGAGTTCAGCGATCTCATGTATCATCTTCTTAGAGATGATCTATGTTCTTACTTAGATAAGTCAAAGCGTTGACTTTTGTTGTAAATGTACTATCTCTCTCTCTATGCTAAACTATTGATGAACATATAAGAAGAATTGATCAAGGGTTTCCCCACATTGGGGTGTGTCCCTGGCTAGCGCCACATATTGTGTCCTCTTGTCTTGGCTTGTCTTCTACGATTTATGTTTATGTTCTATCTGAAGTTTACTTTAATGCTCATGTGATTGCTAATCTGGAAAAGATATTGAGCTAACTATGAAAATTGAAATAAATTTCTCTAAGCATAGAACATACCTAAAATTAACAACATGCCAACATTATTTAGAGATACTAGAATTGTTGTCCAGGCATTGGGGAAACCTGTTAACCTGATTAAAATAAATCAGCATAAGCGTAAATTGTCTAAACCCTCGACTTGTACAGCAGAAAAAAGGGAACATTGTGAGGTTTTTGAATATAATTGTGCTGTGGAACGAGCAACTCCATCCCATTTGTTGTAAGTTCCTCTCTTGTCTTCGGCACTTGGGCTCTGTCCCCATCGTGGTCATTTCCTCTTCTAAGATGGCCAAACACTTTCTCAAAGCTCATGATTCCATATTTGTCAGCTTACCTCCAACTGTTGGTGCCAAATACTTGTTCTACAACAGCAAGGAGGTGTTGACTGCCCCATAGGGAGAATACTGGAGGCAAATGAGAAAATTATGTGTCAAAGTATTGCTCACTTCCAAAAGAATGGAGTCTTGCAGACACATACAAGAAGAAGAGGTGAGTATGATGATCCACTGTGTCTGGGAGGAGAGCGATAGATAAAAACTTTGAATTAAGGACCTGTTATTTGAACTGTCAGCTATCTTGGGATCTTTCAACATTGGATATTTCATTCCTTCTCTGGATTGGCTTGACTTGCAAGGTATCAAGGGGCATATGAAGAAGGCCAACAAAATATTTGAGGACGGCCAAACACAAACTGTTAAAGACTTCGTGGATCATTTGGCTCTGCTAAACCGCCTTGCAAATGGGTACCCGATATGCCTACCACGCCATTTATCTATGCACAATCAATGTTTGTTAGCCAAGTGCCATTGTGAAGATTGTTTCTCTGGAGGTAATTATAGATGCCAGGTGGACAGTGGCAGTGCACAGATGTCGAGCTCAAATGAAAAGGGTCGACTAAACTTGGAGGTGAGTTGATTCAAAAAGAAGGCCTATCGGCCTAAAAATATGGAGTAAGCATGATTCAACAGTATTAGACTTCTTGCCAATGATGCGAAAATCGCGATAAAATCGTGATTTTATTGTTTTATCGCAATTTTTTCAAAACGACGATAAAATTGGCCGATTTTACGCCTTTTTTTGGTGATTTGTTTCCGAAAAAATCACGATAATTTCGTTTTTATCATGATTCGATGTGTTTTTATCGTCGGGCCGGCAAACAGCAGGTTAGAAACACCAAAAAAATGAATTTTTTTTTTATTCATTTCATCAAACAGCGGCATCGGTGGATTGGGAGTGAGCTTGGAGAAAAATCTTGGCTGATTGGGCGCTTATTGGAGGAGAAAATGACTCAAAACCCCTAATGGATTGAGAGCTGAGGAGTAGAGGATCAATTTTCTCCGGCAAACTGGTATGGGCACCAAATTTATGTGTTTTGTTTTGGTTTTTTTTGTTTTTGGTTGGGTTTTGATAACCCATTAGTTTATCAAATTTTTTTGAGTTGATTTGATGGTGTTTTTGTTTGTTAAATTGTCAAAAATTCAATGTGTTTTGTCATGTTACTCATGTATGTAATTTTTTCTAATTTTTGTAACTTGCAATCCTTATTTTGCCATAGGTTCACCATTCAACTTCAAAGTTCAAACTTCATCTTACAAATTTAAAACGCAAGAGTCAAAAGTTCAACCAAGTTACAAACATGCCTAGGAAATTGGACCCTCTATGGGAATTTGGTGAACCTGATGGAGGGTTTGATAGAATAAACTTGTCTTGCAAGTTGTGTGGGCAGCATATGTCAGGAGGGGTTTATAGATTGAAGTATCACCTTGCACAAATCCCTAAATTTGATGTAGGGCCTTGCTCAAATACAAATCCGGAAATCATCCGAAAAGCCATGAGATCATTGGAAAATTTAGAGCACAATAGAGAGGCGAAAGCAGAAATGAAGAAGCAACTAGCAAAGACGGTGTTAGGCTCAGGTGAACAAGGAAGTGGCACTGGTTCTACTTCAGCATCAATATCTACAACCAACCCGGTAGCTGCCTCATCATTTTTTGTTCCTAGAACCACGCCTGGTTCACAAATATCTATCACTTCAATGCTTAAAAAAACTGAGAAAGAACAAGCTGACAAGTTGTTGGCGAAATTTTTCTTTTGAAATGATATTCATTTCAGTGTTGCAAGGAATAATCCATTTTTCCGGCCTGCTGTTGATGTTATTGCAACTGTTGGCCCAGGGTACAAAATCTCTTCTTATGATGATGACTTTAGAGGTCGAATTCTTCAAAATGAAAAGGTTGACTGCACCAAAAGATTGGAAGAGTTTAGGGCATCATGGGCACAAACAAGACGCACTGTGATGTCAGATGATTGGACCGACCAAAAAGGGAAAACCTTTATAAACTTCTTGGTTAGTTGTCCCAAGGGGACAATGTTTATGAAATCTATTGATGCATCTTCACATATCAAAGATGCAAAAACTTTATATGATTTGCTGGATGTGTTTATTTTGGAGGTGGGTGCAGAACATGTTGTCCAAGTCATAATGGACAATGTTGCAAATTATGTTGTTGCTGGCAGGATGCTTATGGAGAGGCATCCTACTTTATTTTGGACACCTTGTGCTGCACATTGTATTGATTTGATGTTGGAGGACATAGGGAAAATTTCCTTTGTCAAAGATATTGTTGAGCCATCAAAAACCATTACAGAATTTATATATAATCATACATTTGTGCTTAACTTAATGAGAAAATTCACCAACAACAAAGAGTTGGTGCGCCCCGCCATTACACGATTTGCCACCAGTTTCCTATCTTTTCAATCCCTCTTGAATTCTATGTGGGATGTGAAAGGAATGTTTCTTTCAGAGGAGTGGCGTGCTTTGACAATGAGCCGCAAACCAGAGGGAGAGGCCATATGCAGATTAGTTTCATATCAAGAAGACTTCTGGGTGAGAGTGTAGGGGGTGTGCACCGTTACTGAAGCTTTGGTAAAGGTTCTTCGATTAGTTGATGGTGAGAAACCCGCAATGGGTTATGTGTCTGAGGCCATGGACAGGGCCAAAGAATCCATTCGGGCCTACTATGATGATAAGGGAGATGAGGGGTTTCAAAGACAACTCCTATGGGAAGTGATTGATGAACGATGGAACACACTCCATCGTCCCATTCATACTGCAGGGATCTACCTGAACCCCACATTTTCTTACCCATGTGGGTTCGTATTTGATGCTGAGATCATGGATGGATTCTTAACCTATGTTCAGAAGATGGTGCCATCTCCAACAGAACGTACAGAAATCTCCAAAGAAATTGAGACATACGGGATGGCAGGTGGCACATTTGGCTTTGACATGGCCGTGACTGATAGGACGACTAAAATGCCAGATATCTTTTCGTTTGTTTCAAATTTCATTGTCTCTTCAAGTTCATAACTTCATACTTTGCTTCAACTTTCAAATTTCATTTTTTTTCTTATGTTTATTTAAAATTTTATTTGTAATTTTGTCGTAGATGCATGGTGGAGAATGTATGGTGTCAGGGTACCCCTTCTGCAAAAACTTGCCATTCGAATCCTCAACCAAACATGTAGCTCCTCAGGATGCGAGCGCAACTAGAATGTATTTGAAAAAATACACAACAAGAAGCGCAACAGGTTAAACTTAAAACTTAAAATATTGCAAATTTCCAAATAATTTTTTGAATTCATTAAACAATATTTTTTTTATAATTATTATTTCATGATCTTTGTACAGATTGGAGTCCCAGCGACTTAATGACATGGTCTATGTCTACTACAATCTTCAATTGTGGGTAAAGCAACTTGAGAGGATACCTGATATGGAGGTCATCTCATTGGATGGGATTGACACCATTGTTGCATAGAGGGTTGAGGCCGAGAAGCCTCTCATGGAGTCTGCCGATGATTGGTTAGAACAGAAGGTAGTGGAGGGGGAGGAGGAAGAGGAGGTGAAGCAACAAGAGGAGGAGGTGACAACACCTACCCGAGCTACCTCTGCCACCAATAGAAGACATGGTCTACCTCCTATAGCTCCTAGTTCTTCAGCTTCTAGAGCACAATAGAGTCCACTACCAACTCCACCGGCATCTACATCTAGAGGGAAAGGGAAAGCTATTGCATTTTCTCGCAAGAGAGGCAGAGGAAATCAGTAGTATTAAACTTTAGTTATTTGGTTCATTTCATTGTATATGACATTATGACTCATGATATGAGATACATTATTATATTTTTTGTTGATATTTTGAGGCTAAGTTGGGACTCAGGAGTCAGGACTTAGTATTCAGGACATGATTCACTGTGATGTGTGATGTAACAATAGAAATGATATTACGCGTCATATATATTAGTTCTTTTATCATATTTATGTGTCAATGTATTTATTTTATGTTGTAGATGCTTTAGATATTAAAAATTTTGAAAAAAAAATGGATATTTTTGTATTTTACGATTTTTTCCCCTCGCCGATAATATCATGATAATGATAACTACAACATTGCTTCTTGCCACCCATTCCAAGGGGTTGGTTGGAAAGATGTGCTACCATCCTCAACGGAATCCTAGGGTTGACCATCCTCACATTTCATTCACTGAGATATAGAGCATGAAGGTTTCAATAATCGTCAACTGCTTACCACCCATCTCAAGGGGCTGGCTTACTTCAGGAACTGTCACTTTTTTCCAATCAGTAAAAATTCTTTCTATTACTAATAAAGAAAGTGTTACAACAGAAAATATATATCAGCATTTCGACTGAAAACAGAGTATGTTAACAGAGAAACTTCAGTCCTAGATGTAGGCCGTCACTGCTTTGAAAACCCTGCAATGAACCATTACCACAGTAAACAGATTCTTCCTACAAACCAAGAGGCAAAAAGTCGACAGAGATGAAAGATAGAAATCCATACAAAACTAAAAAGTGGATATGAAAGCCTCCAGCGATCCAGAGAAAAGTGGGAAAATGATGAAACAGGGGACCCTGCAAACAGATGTGAAGAGAAACTTCCAGCGATCAAATCCATCCAGAGGCTAGGAAACAGGGAGCTTCAACCAGAAAAGTTCAGATCTTAAATCTGAATTTGTCCTTCCTCCTGTAGGATGCTGTTGTCAAAAGAATGGAAGGAGATCCAGTCAGCCGCCGAAGAGTAGCCTGCCTTAGATAATCTGTCTGCTTCACCATTTTGTGATCGGTAGATGCGGGAAATACCTAAGCTGTGGAATTCAGCGGTCGGGGCTCTAATTCTAGATTTCCAAGGCTCAAGAGATGGGGAGAAGAGGGAACCTCTTATGTTTGCCCACTCAATTACAGACTTGGAATCTCCAAAAACAGTGAGCACCCGAAGACCAAGGCAGGTGGCACAATGTAGGATCCCCCAGAAGGCCAGTAACTCAGCCCGGGTGTTGGATTCATGGCCACAGCTCCAATGAAATCTGTAGGAGCGTGATGGGCCTAGGTGGATAGCCATGCCGCATCCACAAAGTCCAAAAGACAAGACACCATCAAAGAAACTAACAGGGAAGACTGACCAAATGTCAAGAGGAGGAGGGGGGCATTTCAGATTAGAAGGTGAGGATGAGGAAAATTCCATGTAGTATGAGATGATTTTGCAGCTGGTCCACCAGATGTCCGGTTTCACATGGTCAAATATGTGGGCATTCCGGGACTTCCAAATACCCCAAATGATGAAGAATACCAATGATCTGTGGAGAGGTTGATCCGCTGACCATCTATCAAGGCAAGAGGCAATGTCAGAACAGTCCAAATCTGTAGGAGAACCAAGCTGATGAAGCACCGAAATACAGACCGATGAGGCAAAAGGGCAATAGACGAAAAGATGGTTGATGTCCTCTCCGAGAGATAGACAATGCCCACATCTGCTTGGACCCTGGAAGCCCCTTTTGCACAGAATATCCCAAGTGAGGAACCTATTATGCACCACCAGCCAGGCAAAGCATTTGAGTTTAAGAGGGAAATTCCATTTCCAAGCGCGGGCCAGCCAAGAGAAGACTTGAACCAGTCTAGAGGTCTGGAAGATTAACTGATATGTCTCCTTTGACAATAACCTTTCCTTGCTGAGAAGCTACAAACCATATCAATCTGTCATCTTTAGGAGAGAGGATTATGCCAGAGAACTTAAGAATGGATATATAAGATTTCCATTCCCGAATCAAGTGATCAGGCATCTCAAGTGCAATTGCATCTTTCCAATGAGTATAAAAAGAAAAGGAAAGAGTTTTGTCTGCCATGTCTTTAATCATAAAAATGCCACTATCATGGAGGAAATTAATATACTTAATGGAACTGTTATTTTATGGAAATACTATACTTAAAGCAGAGATATCGAGTCCAGGCGAGTACATTACCTTCGAGCTCTACATGGACTTTCAGTTGAACTACTTATGTTAATAACATCTTTGAGAAGCATGCAATCTTGGGAACAAACTCCGGCTTGAATAAAACCAAAAGGACGTGAGAAATGTCATTCGAGTAAATTAAATGTCCTATTTTGGACTACAGCACGGCTTGTTTCAAATTACTGGAACCATTGTTAATGAAAACGTTTCACTCAACTACATAGGATGGCTAAAATAAAACAATATATGCCTGCAACAGACATTGTTTACTGCAGAAATATCTATATATGGGAATTAGAATAGCTCAGAAACACGTGAACTAGGACTTCACCACCATGTGACATTGTTTAATCAAGAGAGTCGGATTGCAAACAAGATCTAAACAAGGATCGCTGTCACATATACTCTACAAGCATTAAGCATACTTTCTTATATGACCATACTCAGCTGTTAATGTTATCATAATTTCAGATTTCAGAATAAAGAATGACAGATAAATGATAGCAGTCGATGTATTTTCTTTTTGAAAACAACAATTAAATAAATGATACATAAAAATATATATGTTAACTAATCAACTGCAGATTGTAATGAACATTTACCAAGGAATAAACACGAGGCACCCCATACAAGCACTTGACAATTATAAATGGCAGCAAGGTGCATTCTATTTTAAGAAGACATAAAAGTTTCTTATTGATACAACATTTAAAGAGACTCTCCAGCAGTAAATTGCATTTGAAATTAAGATCCTTTAAAATGATGTTCAATTGCTTATACAGATACATTACAAATGTGAGGGGACTCTATCTATATATATATATTACTTTATTTGAAAAGAACCTGCAGATGCTGGTAGATGTTAATCAAAATTTTCAGTGTTAAAAACTCATCAGCAAGAACAGGAAAGCTGTTTTGATAAATGCATAGGATATCTTGAATTACAACGTTGCAATGGTATGCAAACAGTATGACCATGCAGGAAAGAAGTATATCTACATTAAATACAGCATCTTCCCTTTGTCAGATTAGTAAATATACAAACAGTGCCTCACGTTGTCAGATCTTCAGCCTGACCAAAATATTTGCCTGCTATTGCTATAAGGATGTTTAGCATAGCGAGTTCTTCATCATCTCCCGTCTTGCCGGCCCTCAAACTTGAACATTTTCTTAGCAAAGCTATTGCTGCAGCAGATGTCTCTGCATCTAATGGCTTATCCAAAACTGCACAAAGAGCAAACAGCCAAACTGCCCGATCCTTTGACAAAGAGCTTAATTTTTCAAGCCACGTCACATGATATTTGAAAACTGTGGCCCGTGCAATTTCATCCAAACTCAACATGACTGGAAGCAGAGGGCTGGTCGCAGATCTGATCTCCCCTAGGGGATCCTCACTAGGTTCTTTAACAACACAGTTAATTTTATCATTCGTTTTAAGAAATTCGTTTGCTTTGGTGAATTCAGAATTCAAGTCTTCCAAAATATCATTTTCATGCTCCTCTTTTTCCTTTGCCAGGGGGCAGGATTCTTCATCACTTGATAGAATACATATAGAGCCAAAACAAAATTTTTCCCATAGAACTTTATTTTTATAAGATGGCAACGACTTTAATTGATGGTCGTTCAACAGTTCAACACTTGAAAGGTCCTGAAAAGCAATATGCACAGTAAAACACTGTTTGTCACCTGAAATAAACAAATAAAAGAATGAAGTGGCTATACTTTTGTCTTTTCCAGAGCCAAAAAACAAAGATGTTCAAGAACACTTTTGTCATCTAAAAGAGTAAGGAGATCTACCATTCTCAGGTCAGAAAAGTCTGCTAGAAATTCTCTCTCCCAGTCTTTTGAAGGCAGCAGATCTTTTGAGCAGACAAACAGATGGGATATTTGGCATATAAGGAGTCTGGTGCTTATTCAACTTCGCTTGGTCCAAATTTGCAACTCTCATTTTTGGGAACTGGGCAGCTTCCCACCTGCATTAGAGCATTTCAAATGCAACTTTGTATGAACCAAAAATTCTCCCAAGCTACCATATCCATCAAAGAACTTGGAAATAAGAGATCCACATTGCATTGCAAGTTGCAACAAAACTCTTGTAGTAATGAAGTGAAGTAACACATGGATGAGCATTGCACATTATGATCTTTCAAACAATTTGCATTTTCCAAATGGCGAGCTCATCAATGCAACCAAACCACGCTCCCTAACAAAAATCATGCCCTGTATCTGTCCAGTTGGGACCATTAAAATCAGATAAGATATTGTTATATCATGATTCCTAACTAATGTTGCCCTGCAATCAAAATTTGTAATTTAATAACATCCAAAACTAGAATTTGTTTTAGTTATTTCCAGCTAGATGACCTCTTAATGCAACTTAATGTACAGTTACTTCCAATAATAATTTCCCAGAAATTGTGCACGTTCATGGAAGTATGAAACCCCAAAATAAAGAAACTATTAGTTACAATTAGATATGATTCAAGCCATAAATATTAGGAGAACTTGCAACTTCAGCCAAGGCCCAAAATACATGCAATTCCGCCAAATTCATAAAGGGTGCATTTGCTACAAGTTTTCAAGGTCATAAAATGTCTTGCAGGAATTTTATTCTCGCTACACAGCAGAACACACACTTCACTTAAACAAAGAAAATCAAATATAATTACATTCTCAGAATTAGAAACACGAGTGCATAGCCCTACCTGAAATTTATATGAAAATTTGTAGGGAAAAAATAACGTCCTGCAATATTTGCACAAAGGAAGTAGTTTATTATCCAGAAAGAATGAACAAGAGAAATATGATTTTGAAATGATAATGTTGAACAGCTCTTGATCCAAAATTATTTTCACTTTAATCTTAGTTATTGGAGACACCCAAGGACCCTCGAAAAGCCATTTGCCAAATCAGAAACAGATTTGGCTGGGATGCACCTTCAAAACACCAGCAAAAAGTTTTGGTGACATTTTGACATTCTGAAACAGCATTTCATTTTTCAGAAACCCCAAAACAGGTATTTCGGCTACCTCCCGAAATGTTTCACAATTTTTTAGAAATGTTTCAGGTGCGAACCACAGCATTTCAGGCCAAAAACTCAAAAAAAAGGCCCAAAAACACCTAATCTTCATTCTTGTCATTAGATTTAACTTTCAATCTCAATTCTTAATTGATATTTACTTGACTTTATATATTTAACATTTAAATTTTAAGTTGGACCCTCATTTCAGTATGTTCGCTGGTGGATTCAGTCCCACTAGCCCTCACACATTGCAAGTAGAATTCAGGACATGAGTCACTGTTATGTGTGATGCAGCACTAGAAATGATATTACACGTCTTATATATTAGTTCTTTTATCATATTTATGTGTCAATGTATTTATTTTATGTTGTAGATGCTTCATATATTAAAAAATTTGAAAAAAAATGGATATTTTTGTATTTTACGATTTTTTCCCTATTTTTACGATTTTTTCCCCTCGCGGATAATATCATGATAATGATAACTACAACATTGCTTCTTGCCACCCATTCCAAGGGGTTGGTTGGAAAGATGTGCTACCCTCCTCAACGGAATCCTAGGGTTGACCGTCCTCACATTTCATTCACTGAGATATAGAGCATGAAGGTTTCAATAATCGTCAACTGCTTACCACCCATCACAAGGGGCTGGCTTACTTCGGGAACTGTCACTTTTTTCCAATCAGTAAAAACTCTTTCTATTAATAATAAAGAAAGTGTTACAACTTACAACAGAAAATATATATCAGCATTTCGACTGAAAACAGAGTATGTTAACAGAGAAACTTCAGTCCTAGATGTCGGCCGTCACTGCTTTGAAAACCCTGCAATGAACCATTACCACAGTAAAGAGATTCTTCCTACAAACCAAGAGGCAAAAAGTCGACAGAGGTGAAAGTTAGACATCCATTCAAAACTAAAAAGTGGATATGAAAGCCTCCACTGCTCCAGAGAAAAGTGGAAAAGTGATGAAACAGGGGACCCTGCAAACAGATGTGAAGAGAAACTTCCAGCGATCAAATCCATCCAGAGGCTAGGAAACAGTGAGCTTCAACCAGAAAAGTTCAGATCTTAAATCTGAATTCGTCCTTCCTCCTGTAGGATGCTGTTGTCAAAAGAATGGAAGGAGATCCAGTCAGCCGCCGAAGAGTAGCCTGCCTTAGATAATCTGTCTGCTTCACCATTTTGTGATCAGTAGATGCGGGAAATAGCTAATCTGTGGAATTCAGGGATCGGGGCTCTAATTCTAGATTTCCAAGGCTCAAGAGAAGGGGAGAAGAGGGAGCCTCTTATGCTTGCCCACTCAACTACAGACTTGGAATCTCCAAAAACAGTGAGCACCCGAAGACCAAGGCAGGTGGCACAATGTAGGATCCCCCAGAAGGCCAGTAACTCAGCCCGGGTGTTGGATTCATGGCCACAGCTCCAATGAAATCTGTGGGAGCGTGATGGCCCTAGGTGGATAGCCATGCAGCATCCACAAAGTCCAAAAGACAAGACACCATCAAAGAAACTAACAGGGAAGACTGACCAAGTGTCAAGAGGAGGAGGGGGTCATTTCAGATTAGAAGGTGAGGATGAGGAAAATTCCATGTAGTATGAGATGATTTTGCAGCTGGTCCACCAGATGTCCGGTTTCACATGGTCAAATATCTGGGCATTCCGGGACTTCCAAATACCCCAAATGATGAAGAATACCAATGATCTGTGGAGAGGTTGATCCACTGACCATCTATCAAGGCAAGAGGCAATGTAAGAACAGTCCCAATCTGTAGGAGAACCAAGCTGATGAAGCACCGAAATACAAACCGATGTGGCAAAAGGGCGATAGATGAAAAGATGGTTGATGTCCTCTCCGAGAGATAGACAATGCCCACATCTGCTTGGACCCTGGAAGCCCATTTTGCACAGAATATCCCAAGTGAGGAACCTATTATGCACCACCAGCCAGGCAAAGCATTTGAGTTTAAGAGGGAAATTCCATTTCCAAGCCTGGGCCAGCCAAGAGAAGACTTGAACCAGTCTAGAGGTCTGGAAGATTAACTGATATGTCTCCTTTGACAATAACCTTTCCTTGCTGAGAAGCTACAAACCATATCAATCTGTCATATTTAGGAGAGAGGATTATGCCAGAGAGCTTAAGAATGGATATATAAGAGTTCCATTCCCGAATCAAGTGATCAGGCATCTCAAGTGCAATGGCATCTTTCCAATGAGTATAAAAAGAAGAGGAAAGAGTTTTGTCTGCCATGTCTTTAATCATAAAAATGCCACTATCATGGAGGAAATTAATATACTTAATGGAACTGTCACTTTATGGAAATACCATACTTAAAGCAGAGATATCGAGTCCAGGCGAGTACATTACCTTCGAGCTCTACGTGGACTTTCAGTTGAACTACTTATGTTAATAACATCTTTGAGAAGCATGCAATCTTGGGAACAAACTCCGGCTTGAATAAAACCAAAAGGACGTGAGAAATGTCATTCGAGTAAATTAAATGTCCTATTTTGGACTACAGCACGGCTTGTTTCAAATTACTGGAACCATTGTTAATGAAAACGTTTCACTCAACTACATAGGATGGCTAAAATAAAACAATATATGCCTGCAACAGACATTGTTTACTGCAGAAATATCTATATATGGGAATTAGAATAGCTCAGAAACACGTGAACTAGGACTTCACCACCATGTGACACAAAAATACCCTGAACAAGGAAAAAGGTTTAATCAAGAGAGTCGGATTGCAAACAAGATCTAAACAAGGATCGCTGTCACATATACTCTACAAGCATTAAGCATACTTTCTTATATGACCATACTCAGCTGTTAATGTTATCATAATTTCAGATTTCAGAATAAAGAATGACAGATAAATGATAGCAGTCGATGTATTTTCTTTTTGAAAACAACAATTAAATAAATGATACATAAAAATATATATGTTAACTAATCAACTGCAGATTGTAATGAACATTTACCAAGGAATAAACACGAGGCACCCCATACAAGCACTTGACAATTATAAATGGCAGCAAGGTGCATTCTATTTTAAGAAGACATAAAAGTTTCTTATTGATACAACATTTAAAGAGACTCTCCAGCAGTAAATTGCATTTGAAATTAAGATCCTTTAAAATGATGTTCAATTGCTTATACAGATACATTACAAATGTGAGGGGACTCTATCTATATATATATATTACTTTATTTGAAAAGAACCTGCAGATGCTGGTAGATGTTAATCAAAATTTTCAGTGTTAAAAACTCATCAGCAAGAACAGGAAAGCTGTTTTGATAAATGCATAGGATATCTTGAATTACAACGTTGCAATGGTATGCAAACAGTATGACCATGCAGGAAAGAAGTATATCTACATTAAATACAGCATCTTCCCTTTGTCAGATTAGTAAATATACAAACAGTGCCTCACGTTGTCAGATCTTCAGCCTGACCAAAATATTTGCCTGCTATTGCTATAAGGATGTTTAGCATAGCAAGTTCTTCATCATCTCCCGTCTTGCCGGCCCTCAAACTTGAACATTTTCTTAGCAAAGCTCTTGCTGCAGCAGATGTCTCTGCATCTAATGGCTTATCCAAAACTGCACAAAGAGCAAACAGCCAAACTGCCCGATCCTTTGACAAAGAGCTTAATTTTTCAAGCCACGTCACATGATATTTGAAAACTGTGGCCCGTGCAATTTCATCCAAACTCAACATGACTGGAAGCAGAGGGCTGGTCGCAGATCTGATCTCCCCTAGGGGATCCTCACTAGGTTCTTTAACAACACAGTTAATTTTATCATTCGTTTTAAGAAATTCGTTTGCTTTGGTGAATTCAGAATTCAAGTCTTCCAAAATATCATTTTCATGCTCCTCTTTTTCCTTTGCCAGGGGGCAGGATTCTTCATCACTTGATAGGCTACATATAGAGCCAAAACAAAATTTTTCCCATAGAACTTTATTTTTATAAGATGGCAACGACTTTAATTGATGGTCGTTCAACAGTTCAACACTTGAAAGGTCCTGAAAAGCAATATGCACAGTAAAACACTGTTTGTCACCTGAAATAAACAAATAAAAGAATGAAGTAGCTATACTTTTGTCTTTTCCAGAGCCAAAAAACAAAGATGTTCAAGAACACTTTTGTCATCTAAAAGAGTAAGGAGATTTACCATTCTCAGGTCAGAAAAGTCTGCTAGAAATTCTCTCTCCCAGTCTTTTGAAGGCAGCAGATCTTTTGAGCAGACAGAAAGAGATGGGATATTTGGCATATAAGGAGTCTGGTGCTTATTCAACTTCGCTTGGTCCAAATTTGCAACTCTCACTTTTGGGAACTGGGCAGCTTCCCACCTGCATTAGAGCATTTCAAATGCAACTTTGTATGAGCCAAAAATTCTCCCAAGCTACCATATCCATCAAAGAACTTGGAAATAAGAGATCCACATTGCATTGCAAGTTGCAACAAAACTCTTGTAGTAATGAAGCGAAGTAACACATGGATGAGCATTGCACATTATGGTCTTTCAAACAATTTGCATTTTCTAAATGGCGAGCTCATCAATGCAACCAAACCACGCTCCCTAACAAAAATCATGCCCTGTACCTATCCAGTTGGGACCATTAAAATCAGATAAGATATTGTTATATCATGATTCCTAACTAATGTTGCCCTGCAATCAAAATTTGTAATTTAATAACATCCAAAACTAGAATTTGTTTTAGTTATTTCCAGCTAGATGACCTCTTAATGCAACTTAATGTACAGTTACTTCCAATAATAGTTTCCCAGAAATTGTGCGCGTTCATGGAAGTATGAAATCCCAAAATAAAGAAACTATTAGTTACAATTAGATATGATTCAAGCCATAAATTTTTGGAGAACTTGCAAAAGTAAGTGTTTCCAGCAACTTCAGCCAAGGCCCAAAATACATGCAATTCCGTCAAATTCATGGGTGCATTTGCTACAAGTTTTCAAGGTCAAAAACATGCTTCTATCATTTTTGCCAGCAGAAACATAAAATGTCTTGCAGGAATTTTATTCTCGCTACACAGCAGAACACACACTTCACTTAAACAAAGAAAATCAAATATAACTACATTCCCAGAAACACTAGTGCATAGCCCTATCTGAAATTTATATGCAAATTTGTTGGGAAAAAATAACATCCTGCAATATTTGCACAAAGGAAGTAGTTTATTATCCAGAAAGAATGAACAAGAGAAATATGATTTTGAAATGATAATGTTGAACAGCTCTTGATCCAAAACTATTTTCACTTTATTCTTAGTTATTGGAAACATCCAAGGACCCTCGAAAAGCCATTTGCCAAATCAGAAACAGATTTGGCTGGGATGCACCTTCAAAACACCAGCAAAAAGTTTTGGTGACATTTTGACATTCTGAAACAGCATTTCATTTTTCAGAAACCCCAAAACAGGTATTTAGGCTACCTCCCGAAATGTTTCACAATTTTTAGAAATGTTTCAGGTGTGAACCACAGCATTTCAGGCCAAAAACTCAAAAAAAAAAGGCCCAAAAACACCTAATCTTAATTCTTGTCATTAGATTTAACTTTCAATCTAATTCTTAATTATTATTTACTTGACTTTATATATTTAACATTTAAGTTTTTAGTTGGACCCTCATTTCAGTATGTTCGCTGGTGGATTCAGCCCCACTAGCCCTCACACAATGCAAGTAGAATTCAGGGTGTTTTCAGCTTTCAGCATTTCAGTGTGAGGACTTTCTGCTAATGGGAGTGAGTAGACAAAACCTCCTATACCCCATGAGACACATAAATGTGCAAGCACTGGTGACACACACACACACACCATATCCATATCCATTCCCGTATCCTTATCAATGCAACTTAGTTTATTATTCTTGCTAACATGTCCTGTAAATCATAGAAGGTACTGTTACCCACCATCCATGGGTGGTATCCATAGGAGAAAAAATTTCTCCTAGATGGTTTTGATCTGGCAGCCAGCAGCCCCTTGTAGCCACCAATAGCTCGATGTGCCACTATCCCTGCCACCTAAGTCAGCCATGTGGTCCCTCGCCCAGCTATTATGATCGTATGTTTGAAGGTGGGCCTTCCAACCCCAAAGGTACGGTTTTTCATTGGTTTAATTGAGTGATTTTAATTTTTGTTTACTTATCATGGACACTTTTGGGCATGGATTGGTGGGGGGATTCGGCAGAAAGAGTGGGCTAGGTTTGTACTCTTGTCTCCTCTGCTTGATTTGGTGGTTAGCTTTGTATCCTAGTCCCATGGGATCTCCTTTACTGGTATTAGCTTTAGGGCTGGCACTACATGGGAAATCCCGATTTTGGTTGCGTGGTCCCACTTTCTGACACCATATACATCACTCACGTCCACTCATTTTAACCCCATTTTTCACTTTTCCCATCCGGGTCCACATTTGTCCACTGGATCCACAAAGGGCTAATCTCCCCCTTCCCTTGGGCCTTACCCACACCTTGGTTCGAGCCTGGAACAATGCCTTGGAGGTTGATGCAGCTCAAAAAAAAAAAAAACATAATTTGGCCACTTACAACAGGAAATGTACCACAAAATGCAAAAGATGGTCGGGACATACAAATTTAGCATACGGGAAAAAGCCAAACATGTGCTCTACTCCTTATATATGGCCATCACCGTAGTTCCTATGGGCCCTAGATGAGCCCCCTCCACATTAACGAACCCATGATGTCCCAACCCCTGGAGGGCAATGAACTGCCCCACCTTAAAGGGGGTATCTACTGTTGTATCCTACACATCATGCTCTCACCCCCCAGAGCCCTGAGCAGTTATGAAGAAAAATCAATCTAAGGCAAAAGGCATATGAAGAAGGGTGGAAAAACAAAGGTTGGGGTAACTCATATACCATGATTTCTCCCTCCTACACTCATACCCAAGTGTGGGCTTCCGTCAATATAGCTACCCTTGTACCATGGCATGTGGCTTAGAGCCTTCCCCTAATCCCCACTTCATTCCATCATTATATCACATGCCACCTACCACTTGATGGATATACCATGGACATGTCACCCCCTTTAAAGGTTGAAGCCACCTAATAGGGTCCTTGGTTAACCCCCTTATTGAGCTTGGAGGCACCTGTACATGCCAAAGCCCACTATGGAAGGGCATGCCACGATGAAGTGTCCATTTGATTCCATGATTTGTAAGCTCTTTTACTTGATTACCCTAATGATCTGTTGTATTGGAGGGCAAGGGGACGCATTGGATTTTATGCAAGATTGCAGGTGGGTCTCCATCTTGGGTTTGGTCTCCCTATGCAGGGTCCAATCCCTCCAGAGGACCACATTAGCACTTGTAGGGTGGGCGTTGAGAGCCATGGGCCTCCACCATAGTAGAGAGCACTTCATGGATCCCAAGCACCATTCAGTGATTGCTCATGTTCCACCGTTTGGATAAGGATGAAGCACCTGGATCACCATGCCCAGCTGGCTTCACACTTGTACCACACACTTGGCAGAGGTTCTAAGGTCCGGATGAGGATGTGTCTCACCGCAGGAGACAAAGGGAGAGCTTATGTCATCATCCTAGCCCTTACAGATGGTTTACAGGCAATATCAATCCACTTGGAGACCCATGAGGATGCCATTGTGCCCCCACACCAACTTGGAGACACCAAATGTGACTTGCTTGGATATCAAGGGACCAACCCCTCATTCACTATGTTTGGAGTTTGTTCTCTCACCTTGTCACACTTTGGACTCCATTAGGCCTCTTCAACGACCTTTCGACCTATTGTATTTATCTCTTTCCCTCTTGAGAGGCTTGTTTTTGTACTATGGAGCTATCTTGGTGAGCTTGTCACCAAGTCATATCATTATTGTACAATATTTTATTAGTTGTGGCATTATTAGGCTATTTGAAGCCCCTTATGGTTTTATAAATAGATGAGAGGCTCATTCATTTCTCTCATCACATTTTTGGATTGGACTATCTCTTCTTGAGAGTTCTAGCTAGTCTTTGATGGAGGAATTGGATTTCTAAATGCATTTCGATGTTTGTAAATCTTATCTTTTGTCTCAGAGCTTCAATATTTTTGCACATTGATGATTGGAGGATTTTCGCTATACTTGTAAGTGTCATTTTGATGTTTTTCTTTACATGTATTGTCACTTGTGTAAATGTATGAATGTTTTCGCTCATGAAGTTGGTGAAGTTGCCTTTAAAGAAATGTGAATTTCTTAAAACATGTCTTTGTGAGGGCTTTCATATGCTTCATGCAAAAGTATGGTGAACAAATGTCCTAAAGGTATATCATTGTTCAATATTACCTTGATAAGTCATCAATTACAACATCAAAGAAATATAAACTTTCCTAGTGACCGTTTTGTTGCTCCTAGAGCTATGTGAATTTGTTGGGAGACTCCTTGACTAGGTGTAAGACATCCCAAAACATAGTTGTGGACCAATTTTCAACTCAAACTTGGAGGACTCCTTGAGAAGACCAAAATCAAGGGCTTTGGATGGCGAAATCTTTTGTAGCCATCCAAAGCCCTTGAAAATTGGTCCACAACTATGTTGTGGTCTTCTCAAGGAGTCCTCCAAGTTTGAGTTGAAACCCACAGTGGAATCCCGAGATATCACAAGCCCTAGATCAAGGATCATTCCTCTCCCTATGTTGCTTTGGGTTAATGTCCTCATTTAGATCATTGCATTTGAATTTCAAAGAAAATTATTCCTTTGATCCTTTTCTCCTCCCTAACTTGGTTAAGCCCCTCTATTGTTGATCTACTCCACACCCTTGACCTAGTTTGGGCCCACTTGGGTTCTTTGTGGTCCCAAAACTTTGTGACTCGCATTCCACAAGGACTACATAGAAGCCATTCCTCCTTTAGGATTCTTAGGTTTAGGGTACTTCTTGTTAATGAATATTATCCAACCCTAGGTCTAGGTGTCTTCATAGCCCTTCTTAGAGAGTTAATCCCCTTGCTTTCAAAGCAAGCAAGCCATTTATTT